>JAHWFP010210160.1:3366-18794 GCA_023313725.1 Lithobius niger
CCCCCCCCCCCCCCCCCCCCCCCCCCCCCCCCCCCACTGCACTGCCGCCTCCGGGCCCCAATTTTAAAGTCACGCCTCTGAACGCCAAAGTTTTATGGTAGGAAGAATCACTAGGAAAAGCAATAAACACCCGAACAAAATGAGACTTTATAACATTGGGCTACTTAAGCTCTTCTAACCGTTTGTTTTCTCTGATTATTCACTGGGACTGGTACAAGCTGCAACCTGGGCAAGTGCCTAATATGTGATAATCTGTGCACAGAACCTCTAGCTGTGCAGAAAGGAGTGAACTGGGCTTGAGCTTGTCTCAAATTCAAATCGTCCACTCCCCGAGTAGTTACATATGTTGGGGGCCTGTCCGGGATTTGACAAGGTGCACCGCATGCCATACATGTAAACATACGGTTGCAACAACACGAAGACAACTGCACAGCTGGGGCTACGCTGTACACAAGCACGCAGCTTCGAAGCATTAAAACAATACCTTTTAGGCCAATGTGTATAAAGCAACGTATAGTGTCCGCGGCCCATCTTGAGTTCGCCCCAGAATGAACACAAATAATCGATTGTACGTGTTTGGTCGCAGAGTGCCTTGTTGATATCCAAAGTAGTTACAAAAAAACAATGGCGGCCGTCGGTTAAAGCCGTCCCCTCCAAAAAGACGTAGCCGATCACAAAATAAGTGCAGGGCTCAAGATACGCTGCGCGCACTATAATGATTGACAGATAAATTTTCTTTTAATGGTAGCAGCATGTAATCTGTCAGTCATTGTCAGTCATTGTCAGTCATTGTCAGTCAATGTCAGTCATTTTAGGCTGTATACACATTGGCCTAAAACATATTGTTTTAATGCGTCGAAGCTACGTTCTTGTGTACAGCGTAGCCTCAGCTGTGCAGTTGTCTTCGTGTTGTTGTAACCGTATGTTTACATGAATGGTATGCGGAGCACCTTGTCAAATCCCGGACAGGCCCCCAAAATATGTAACTATAATCGGGGAGTGGACGATTCGAATTTAAGACACGCTCAAGCCCAGTTCACTCCTTTCTGCACAGCTAGAGGTTCTGTGCACAGATTATCACATATTAGGCACTGGCCCAGGTGCCAGCCCCAGTGAATAATCAGAGAGAACAACTTTGTGAGTTGCTTCTCCCACACTAACTGAGGATTCTCTGTACCTGCAGCCTCTTACACCCGCTGCAGCAGAGGATTCCCGCCAAGGATTTACGTCACGTGACCAGCTGACTGCAGCGATCCGGTTCCAACTCGTTGAACTGCAGCTCACGTCATGACAAGGTGGACCGTGAACTGTTGGCTTCGTGTTGCATCTTGCCACTTCTGCACAGCCAGATGCATTGTTTAAAATCCATACAAACTTATGGAAGAAAATAAGTTACCTAAATACTCTAAATTGTCCGTCATCCACTAAATCTGCACAAATTATAGCATCTGACAGCATGTGAACGTATCGAGCAAGGTAGCCTAATGGTTAGCAGTTTAGCACGATTGTCTTTTGTGCCAGAGGTGTCGAGTTCGAGCCTGACCTCACCCACCCTTGGTATTTTCGGGAAGAGAAAGACCTGTGATGCCTCGTGATCATGTAGATTGTGGCGTGTAACAGATCGCAGGAACTTCCGATTGGAATTACCTAGCAAAATTGTCTATTTTGCCTTTTGGTACCTCGGCTAGGAACGCGACAAACCGCAAAGCATTGGAACGTACCATTCTTAAGGAATAACATGTATCACAAAAATTAACTGAAACCTTCATTATGGTTTGTTAAATTCTTCGGTGTGAAGGAGTTAACGAGATTATTTTCACGGTACTTAGTCGGAACAGGATTAGTGGCACGGATTATCGCTAAGTAGCCTTGCGAAAACCACAACGGTAAAACACAGTTAACGGCCGACATCTTCGTTTCTCCGATAATTTATGATCGGTACCACGGACAGTTTGAACAAATTATCAGGGTAAAAACTATAAGCCAACACGTGAAGGTCTTTAGCCGCCTAATGCAGTTTTCGGCTAATTAATGTTTTAAAGCTTTAAATTTGATAGGGTCGGAAAAAAAAGTCTTTTTTTTTGTTTGTCTTTTATATAATCAAAGCGCAGCCGTTTTCAATCTATTCCATGTTCGTCGACTAATGAAATGTCCAGGTTTTATTGAAATGCGATAATGATTTTGCGTAGGTTTCATTCGTAACTAGTAAGTCCACCAAAACCCAATACAGGTATAAGAGAAGCCGCCAAATTTTCAAAAAGGTTCGGCCTTTGAAAGTAGTGATATCATTCAACCAGGAATAGGTCACCAAGGTTAATCCTATTAGCCAAGTTAATCGCATCGATTAATAGTTCGGCTGTAGCAATCTTCAAGTGTTCATTTAACGTCATTCAAACTGTTATGCGGTGCGATTAACTTGACGCATAGGATTAACCTTGATGGCATATCCCTGATCGAATGATATCACTACCTTCAAAGGCCGACCCTTTTGGAAAACTTGGCGGCTTCTCTTATAACAGTTTTAGTTTTGGGTGTATACACCTTTCATAGATCTGTGAACGTACAAAAGGTTTCACCGTTTTATCTTCATCGCTACCTTTTTATTCTGGAAAAATGTTATGTCTATAATTTTTCACATTGATAATATTCATATTTGCCATTGCCCAATTAGCCGTTACATCAACCAAATTGACACGGTTGTATGTCCCTGTTTCACATGCTTAAGTTTCTTCAATGCAGTTTTGGCACTCACTGGCTAACAAGGCTGATTTTCGTTCGCTTACCTCACTCAATCAGCATGTCTCCCTTCAGTTGCTCCTCACGACGTTAATGTTAAACTACGTAATGAAGCTGGAATTGCTCATTCAATCTGCGTATCCCCCTTCAGTTGTTTTGTTTATCCCTGCACCTTTCCCTTACATTTTCCACAATCTGTATAAAGACTTGGGCCGTATTGGGGGTTTATCCTCAACATGATAAGATATGCTTTTAGTTGCTTACAGTTAATATGAAAATTGGAAATAAGCCAACAGCGAAAATCATACACTAGAAATAACGTAGTTCAGTAAGCCACCTTTATGCATTTACGTTTCGTCGTAGTGGCATGACCCGGATTCGAACCGTCTACCCAGTTCGCCCCCAGATCACTTGCATAGCGCCTTAATCGCTATGGCCACATCCTCCACTGGCATAAAGATAACTCACTGAACCCGTTATTAAGGTCACAACCGTGACCAGGGCTCCATTCGACCGAAGTTCACTCGGCCATAGATGGAGAGGGAAGACAAATCATACACTTACAAGGCCCAATAAAGGGAAAAAATTGAGCCTTGTAAGTGTATGATTTGTCTTCCCTCTCCATCTATGGCCGAGTGAACTTCGGTCGAATGGAGCCCTGGTCACGGTTGTGACCTTAACAACGGGTTCAGTGAGTTATCTTTATGCCAGTGGAGGATGTGGCCATAGCGATTAAGGCGCTATGCAAGCGATCTGGGGGCGAACTGGGTAGCCGGTTCGAATCCGGCTCATGCCACTCCGGCGAAACGCAAGTGCATAAAGGTGGCTTACTGAACTACGTTATTTCTAGTGTATGATTTTCGCTGTTGGCTTATTTCCAATTTTCCTTAATATTATTTCCAGCGCTTTATGTCTATTTTTTTTTTTTTTTTTTTTTTTTACAGTTAATAGGCACATGTAACTTTAAGGTTCTGACCATCAAAAAGGTCACATCGTCTTATTCTCATCGCTACCTTTTTCTTGAGGAATTTTATGTCTATAAATTTCCAAATTGCGTCATCATTTTCACATCCGCCGTTGCCCAATTAGCCGTTACATCAGGTTAATTGAAAAATTTTTCGTTTGCCTTCTTCGTCCATATTTTGTCATGCAGAAATCCCTGAAGTTACACGTGGATTGCCAACAAACTATTTCTATAGCGCTACTCCTCCTCCAGTAGTACCAGGGACATTACACGTGAGTTGAAAAAAAAAAAACAGTATTGGTTAAAAATAGAGTTCTCTTTATGGGGTATTTTTTAATACTTATTTATCAACTTAAAAGAAATAATTTCCGGTCTCTTCCTTTGGTTTCTAGTATTTGTTGACGTGAAGGTACTCAAGAATTTTTTTTTTATGGAAAGTAGGATGTAGTTTTAATTGTTCGAGTTTATAGCTGCTAATAAAAAATGTACAGCATGATCAAGTTTTTTTTTTTCACTTTTCACTTCAAAATTTTAACTTTTCCGCTTGTTCACATTTTACTTGAAATTGTTGTATTTAAAATTTAAAAAATTTCATTTGAAACGCAGTAAGTAAACACAACAAATTTAGCACCAAAATTGTGGAAATAAATTCATGGTGGGGGAATCGGCTTAAAAATTACCATCTGCACCCCCTTAAATACAATTTCATGACCCACCCCTGGCTGTACTCCCTAGCACGTAGGGAATGTCGAAATAGTAACTTTACCCCATATCTCAATCCGTGCTAACAGTAATAACATACAAGAATTGGTAAAACTTGGTCATCGTGGCTGAGCGGTGAGAGAGCCTATCCCGGTTGCTGGAGGTTTGCGGATCTGGTCGAACCCCTGGAAAGGGGATCTTGGCAAAGACCCAGTCAGGACTGCCGGCCAGGGTAGCGTGAGAGGCTACCATCCTCCCTCAGCGGCTATGGGAACTACTCTGGCCAATTCTGGACAATCTTTCGGCCCCTCGGAGGCTTCCCGGATCGAATCCCCGAGCGGGCTCCTCCCTTTACCATACATTTCTTCTTCGCAAAAAGTCTGGTAATGTTCAAAATTGAGCCGGTGCAGCCACACACGAGCATTAAATTGCTTCGGCTAACTTAAGGCTCAAAAGAAATTAATTAAAAAAAAAAAAAACTTTAGTTTGAGATGTTTTACCGGATCTTTATTGGGATGCTTGTTGCTGCCCACTCACTGTCTTGCCCTCATTTTTAGCAGCAGCTGTTGCTCTACACGAGACCAACACTTAAGAACAGTCTCCTCCATGCTTTAGCCGGGAAGAGTTATTTTCAACAGGCTTCCTAATTACAAATATGACTGACGATAGCCTGACTTATAATTTTAAATAAGGAATGGCTCAGCACTTCACCGCCCACTTTAGACTTTTTTAACCACCTTTTCTTTGTCTTGGGTAGTTCGTGGGTCTAACTGCATTATAATTTCACCGTGCATCTTTTTTTTTTTTTCATCCTGTTACGTAATAGCAGAAGCAGCTGGGATAAACTTTAACTCCTTGACACCACAATCCCTCATCCACCCCCAACCAACTTCCACTCTTTTCAACTCGTAAAATGAGGTAATTTCTCCCGAGGATTACAGCAATTTCGTGGGGGAAAAAAAACTTCAGATTTTCCTTTTTTAAGCAAAATTGCAGTAGCTTGAGAAAGCAAAAGAAAAATCCCCCTTGGGTCGTTGCGCAGCATTTTTCAAATTCTCTCTAAATTCTAAACGCGTAATAAAATTCCGCCGAGTTAGAGCTGTAATTAGGGGGGCCGGATGGCCCTGTAACCCCGAAGATCTGCATGCCACACGATTTAAATTAAAAATACTGCCCAACTTTGTGAAATGGCCAGCACACGCAACTTGCCCTGAATTTACGTTTGAGCACTAAAGGCAGCCACACAAATCTCAAGGAACACGCTTGCCAATTCGCCAAAATTAAAATTAAAGTTGCAGACAAGCTGCGTACATTCAGTTTAAAAATAAAGCCTTCAAGAGCCCAAAGCATAAAATCATACAAAAACAGTGCGGTATGTTGCCATGTGTTGTCGTTTGGGCCAGTGGGTTAAAACCGGAACCGAACTTGAACCGTAAATCGCTAAAAACCGAAATAATCGACCGTACCCGAACATTAAACCGATATTCTGTGGCGAATCCGAACCAGAGCCGAACCGATAAAATAAACAGCGGTTAATTTTTTTTTAACAAGCATTTGTCAACAAGGAAAAACATAACTAAAAATGGAAACTGTAGGAAAGGTATACATGCTTTAATTGCGCATTTAACCAGCTGTATTCTGTATATCAAAAACCAAAACTGGTAAAAGGGGCCGCCAAGTTCCGAATGGTTCGGCCCTGCAAATGAGTGATATCAACACACCAAAACATTCGCCAAGTTAATCGCACCGACTAACAGTTCGAAGGTTAAATGAAAACTAGAACATTGCTACTTACGGTAGCAATGTTCAAGTTTTCATTTAACGTCTAAAGTATTATTCGGTGCGATTCAGTTGGTGAATGTTATGGTGTGTCCGAACTTTGGCCGTCCAATGACAGACGATGCCGACAATACTAACAATGGTTATAACAATATTTTCGTACTTACGCGCCCTCCCACGCCATCCCCGTTACGCCCCCAGGATCCAAACCATAAAAGGTATGCAGTTCGTATTGTACTGCACCCATTCGTCCAATTTCATAGCTGGAAGCCTTCCCGTTATCTCGGTATCGATGACTAATCACCCTATGGGATTTATCATGGGGATGAGCGGACTAACTATAGCTAGCCAGCTAGCTAGCTAGTAGTAACATTATTCAACGTTATTGAGGGCCAGATTTTGCATTGAAAGCAGCTCAGCTGGCATTCATACACAAGTTAATTTTTGTCAGGTGGGTCATTGCTCTCGATTTCAACACAATTTAAGCTTTTGTACCGCATTATTATTTTTCCCCAAGAACCTAAAATATGCCCAACTATGCTTCGGGATATAAGACACTGACGGTATGGCGTCGCGCTACAATGGTTTACAACCTCGACAATTGAATTGATGTGATGTTTGTTGTGACGTTTGTTGCCTAACTTGGCGCGACATTTAATGTAACAGCTGAAACGTTGAATTTAATTAGGCCTAGGGTTTTAATTTTCTAAGCCTGTCAGTAAACTGAAGAAAGGGGAAAAAATAATGAGAACCACAGATTTTTAACTAGGTAAAACCGGTTTGAACTGAACCACAATTTCTAATATTTTCAGAAAACCTGAACAGAACCGGAACACTACCTATAGAGTTGAACCATAACCCGAACCGGACCCCAATTTTTGTGGTTCGACTTCTTGACTCTTTGAGGCATTTTTCATCGGTTTAAAAATCAGAGAAAGAAAGGCGGCAGAGTGCCTCTTGGTCATTATCTGGCGGGAAACACAAAATAAATAAAAAGTGACGGCCGGTGCTGCCCAAAGCGTAATTTTGTCCGACTTTTGTTGCTTTATTAAAAGGCTGAAGAATGGTATACCAAAAATGCATTGCGTCGAAATGCCCACAGGCCTACATCTGTAAACATGCACATCTAGCTTTTCAGGTCACAGCCTTCTCCCCATCCCGGACTTTTTTTTATAGAAACTGTGACTGGTGGGTATTCATGCGTAATCCTCCGCATTTAGGGTGTCTGGGGGACTATTGTAAGCTTCCTCAGAAGAGTCTGGGATGGAGCTTCAGAAGTTACATGGTTTTAAAGTGTCCGCGGCCTGTCTTGAGTCCACCAGGTATTTATGAGCGGCTACGTCTTCCTGGAAGGGGCGGCTTTAGTCGACGGCCGCCATTGTTTTTGTTACCAGCTTGGATATCAACAAGGCACGCTGCTACCAAAAACATACAATTGATTATCTGTGTCGTTCTGGGGCGAACTCAAGATAGGCAGCGGACATTTCTAAGAATATTTAATGCAGTTCGTGGCTATTTGAGAGCATGGTTATTTTATTTTTTTCGCAGCTATATTTTACTAGTTGACATTACAGAGGGGACTTTTATTTAGGAAGGAGGGTCTATGACGGCACTTTATTTGGGAGGGACCATGAATTTGCACAGGGTCACGGGCCCGTGGGCGTCCCTACTGTTTTCATCCATTTTTATGAATTTGTGCTCGAGTGCTTTATTCCAATTCGTCATATTTTAGTAGGTATGATAGATACATACCAACTTCGCATTCTTTTTGACATACATATCATTTTATGTTTTCATACAGGTGAACATGACAAACCTTCACAAATTTCTTTTGGAGCGGATCGAGTCCAAAGGTCGAGCTAAGCGTGGCTATGTCACCCTCCAATAGAAACTTACCGCGCATCACGCGAAGACATCAAGGAGTATCCCAATCACACTTTGCATGCAATGGCACGGGTGTCTGGATAAGGTTTAGAGAAAAAAAAAACCGGAATCCGATATGCGGTTGAAGAACCGTCAGGGTGACGAAATGGGCAAAGAGCCAAAAGCCAAACAACGAGACAGCAAGGCCGTTTCTAGTTGTTAAAGGCATCCGATTGTTAAAAGATTGGGTTCCCGGCTCCAGACTTGTTCATTCAACATGGCCAGAATCATATTTTGCCAAAGCCAAGAGAGTTACTTCCTGGTACGCGCTAAGGAGTCGAAGGCGAAATATTCAATTTCTACCAAAGTCGTCCTCGTAGCTTTCCTCCCTTCTAAGTCGTTTCAACGCTGTTGCTTCGCAGAAAGTGTTTGCCTGGACCAATCGCAGCATGTGTGATACATCTCAAACGTATGTAATAAGCGGCTGCAGCGACTACCTAATCGCAACTGTTCCAATTAGCATTAGCATTTAGCATTTAGGCCAATTTTTATTTTAGGCTTAATTCAGGCATAATTAGCTTTCAGGCCTAATTTTTACCTGCCGTTTTAATTTCGTAAGTCGAGACTATTTTAAATGAAGATAATGTGTCGCGTTAAACGAAATCCTGTAGTTACGTCGAGGAAGCCTATTAGCTATAAGAAAGAAACTATGTTTTAATTTGCCGTGTTTTTAAACTGATTTTTTGTCGCTGAGTATAATGGTCAAAACCGTTTGTCTCATCTGTTAAAAAAGGCGACGGACGGACAAAGTCGTTGCTATAGTCTTCTAAGCCGTTTCGGCAGTACAGAAGACTAAAACCTTAGAACAATATGCTCACTACGTTAAGGGAGGAGCGCACTACTATGAAAAGCAACACTCGGCAAGCGTTTTATAACGAGGGCACGAGTTTATAAGGCAAATGAGAAGAAACGCATGTTGTTACTCGTTGGGACACTCAACAACTTCTTTTCTACATACGCGAAACTTTCATGAAACCAGAACTTCGGGGTTCCAACACCGAATAAGACACACGACAACCTTGGTAGGACGTTGGTAAGCGGAAAAAATATCCCCGGAAATAATATCCCCGGAAAAAATATCCCCGGAAAAAATATCCCCGGAAATAATATCCCCGGAAAAAATATCCCCGGAAAAAATATCCCCGGAAAAAATATCCCCGGAAAAAATAAAACATGAATTTGGGGCAATATTAAAACACCTTCTTTATGAGTATCTACACTCTGAAGACGATGCGTACGTAGAGTACACAGCCTCCATACACAGCCTCCATACGAACTGTGTACAGGGAGTACACAAATTGTGTACTGGTAGTACAAAAGCTCTGACGAGAATGTATACTGCCACTGCACAGACTGTGACCGAGGGTACACAACTCGTGTGGAGGCTGAGCATGTACATATTCCTGTGTATTCTCAACACACATCGTTTTCAGAGTGTAGTCTTAATTTATACCATTGTCATGTAGTAAAAAAACGTTCTGGTGCTGGACCTCCGTTTGTAGTCCATTCCCCTAACAAACAAAAATAGGGAAAATGGTAAAGAATGAAACCAATCTCCCTAATAACTACTTCGAGTATTGTAAACGTGATAGGTCTATTAGTGGCAAACGCAGGAAAAATTTACGTTGAAGGAGAACAAACTAGCACAGCAGGTGGGGGGGGGGTCATGAGTTCCCCTCCCCCTTCTCCCTACCAGAGGCATACGATCTTGGGGACCTGGCAACAAAATAACCAGGTAAAATCTGGCAACATTTAGTGCAGTCCCTTACTATCTTGTACTTGCTGGCACCAAGCGAAGGAATGCACTTCGGCATTTCTTTCAGTGAAACAAGACAAGCCACGACCTCCTTAAACATTGAGTGAAAATTTGGTACGTCCTCGTGCACCTGGGAGCAACGTAGAGATTAACAATATCACTGGCGCTGGATGGCGCCACGGCATTTTCGTTCCCTTTTCAATCGCTGATAGTGCCACTTTAATGTAATCTATTCCATAGTGGTACTGTGGTAGGGTAGTCCGAAAAAAAGCCTGTCTGTAAAACGCATGCTGTGGTAGGGGTGTCCGTAAAACGTGCTGTGGTAGAGGTGTCCGCACAATTAAATCGTAACGACCAATAAGAAGAAAGTATGACTGCCGGGGATATTTTTTGCGGGGATATTTTTTCCTGGGATATTTATACTGGGATATTTTTACTGGGGATATTTTTTCCGGGGATATTTTTTCCTTATATGGTTAACTGCGCTCGTGCTTGTACTGGTTTCAAAAAAGTTTTGTGTGTAGAAAAAAAAAGTTGTGTGTCTCAATGAGCCACCGTACGTTGCTATCAAGCAGCTTAAAAATGGCCGGCAAACAACAACACTAAAGGCGCGTTTACGCATTCGCAGCTAAATGTTAATCGCGATGGTAAAGATGTCGTTACCATGGTTACCTGGATTAGCTAAATCACACATCGTTTGAATAAATGCTTACAGTCTTATAATCCGTGACCCAAAGATAAAGAATTCCTCCTGACGAAACAATTTCACCAGTCACTTCTGAACTACTATTGGCTGCGTTTGTTGCGAGACGGCAGAGCTAAAACCGCCGCCATATTGTAATTTCAGAATAGTTCTAGCTTCTAGCCGCGAGAATGCAAAGGCGAGTTGTAGCATAAACGCGCCCTTAGGAGAGAGAGAGAGGGATGGCGAATTTGGTGAAGGTAAATCATGTTAGCAAACAGTTGCCACACGAGGTTTGTAAAAAAAATAGCACGAATTGTTCTGAGAGTTTGCGACAGCGCAATGTTTATTAGCCGGCATCTGTTGTATGTGCTTCTGCAGTCCTTGGTCAAGCGGTGAGCGCTTTTTGCGCTAACCCTTCTGTGACGACGACATGTCGCGACAAGAGTTACTACCTCCAATTTTAATACGGTAATTTTAACTTACCGTATAGATTGCGAGTCAGGAAAGTAATTACCACCACTCGTTCGAAATCTTGCCGCATGTAGTGGCGACGTAGAACAAGAGATAGAACATGGGGATGGGGTAATGTTAACATGGACACACCAGCATCAGGGCCTGTCTCAGGGCCTGTCATCATCCCGTTACCGTAACCATAATCTTAACAAAAATCCACCAAAATTCATGAGTCACAGCACAGTGTAAGATTAGAGGGCGAGCGTGTGTACGTGGAATACTCAACTATGCAAATTTCAATCAGGCAGCATGATGCTAACGTGATTAGTAGCCCCCCCCCCCCCAAACCACGACATCCCATAATCATCATTGTTCTACCAGATCGTCCTACACATCTACGTCACACCGTAATAAAGAAAGCAGCGCCAGGTCCACGAACCAAACCTTCCTCCAGCTGCTGCGGCCCACGATGTTTCCTTTACTCAGGTGTCGCTGTGGTTTCAAACAAGCTTAAGGAAGAGATCGAGGAGAGCAGCCTATCTGGGAGAGCAGCAATCCAAGCAGCAGCTGTCACCCTTCACCCGATGTCCTGCCACCACTTGATCCGGGCTAAGACTTTGTTTCTGCCTGGTTGCCATGCCAACGCTTGCACGAAAGGCGGAAGGAAGGGTTGAATTGAGAAAAGAGGGTAGTGGGGTGGAGAAGTTGGATGTGTCAGATGGACGGAATTAAATGGGGGTCAAAGTAGAAGATGAAGCAGAACTTTGCCACACGATTGAATTACAGTTAGCTGACGCCTTCTTGTACCCTGGCTAGAAAGTGAATATTTTGCCTTCGTATCTTGTGTCAGCTTTTGAAAAACGCTAGGAGAGTTCAGCCTCTTCCTGTATGCAGACCAGGCCAAGCAACCGTTAGGTAGAAAATTACATTTTTGTTTCGTAAGTTAAATAAATACAGATGCACACCTATTTCTGTTGCCTTTTGGACTTAAATGTCAAACTTCCTGAGCGGAAAATGACCCCTCCACCTTTGAGACCTTCGAAGCTCTGCCGCTAAACCATACTGTCACGGCCTAATTTACTGAACCTCTCACAAGTGATAAATAACGCAACATCTTAAAAACGTAGACCTTGGAGTAATTACCTCACTTTGTTATGGGTAGCACTTGTTCGCACCCAAAGCAGCAAACAGTAGTCAACCGTACCGCTGCACGGAGTGAGATGTCACCAGCAAGTATGGTATTACGTCGTTACTGTTGCTAGCTTGGAATACAAGCAAGAAGTAAACGCATGTTATGATAATACTATCAGCACGCTGCAACAATGGAAGAGCATAGCTACAACAATGGGTGACTGGTTACTTGGACCATGTTGTATGCACTTCTAAAGTGGGCGTGTCAGAGCAATCGCGTGACTATGCTGCCAAACGATAACGTTCTCTTTGATGCAATTTTGGAACGCTTCTCTTGTCGCGCGACGTTCGTGGTGGTACTGCTGGAGAACAGTCTGTCTATCCTTCTATGACGTCACCACGCTACAGAAGCCGCCGCTACACGCTGCTTCGTTTATAATTAAATCTTGAACGCATGACCTTTCTAATGCTGGCCGCTACTTCGATCCAACTGTGCTGATTCACAATTTCACTCTTCTACAGCGGTAAGATCCGATGCCGTATGGGCCAAGGCCACTATAAATATGATATCTGGCAGTCAATTTTGGATATTCAACCTTTTCTTTTAGTACACCACAATTTCCTTTCTTGTGGTGGCGATAGAATCCGTTGATGCCGCCATTTTCCTATCCCAGCATGCAACAACAGAGAGTGCAAGCGTCGCTTGACGCTCACCGGTCCAGTTGATATTCGCGTGATGCTATAAAACACCAAAACGCGAGCATTGCTGCGCCTGCGCCATATTTATAAATGCTCCCGCTTAAGCGTCGAGCATCGAAAAACCTCTACTTTTAAGCGTCGAGCGTCACGCATACGCGTCGAAATCAAATTTATAAACACGCCCTTGCCACCCGATGCGCAGATGCACTTTTAAAAGGCTGTAATGACATCTAAAAGCACTGGATGCACTGTTCACAATACCATTTCAACAAAGAGACGTCATAAAATGCAATTTCACGTACTGACGTTCATATTGCCATTCCGATGTGCTTATGCCCTAAAGTTGAATTCATATGCTCTAATATCGTAAAATGCATTCGCCGCGGAACGTCCTAAACTTCCATTCAGCATAGGGCAGTGACACGACGTAGTATTATTGTATATAACTCTATGGTGGAGCCAGTTACTGGGTTAGCGGCAAGGTGCACTGGTGGGGGAGGAAATAAGAGCGTCTTACTGAAGCCAATGCTATTAGACTGGATTTCTTAGGCCTAAAACGCGCGATTTTTGTCGATTTGTTGACAGTTGCTGACATTTTTAAGCAAATGGAATCTTTATTTTCCAATTACAACCTAAGCCGCATAAGGGATTGGAGAACACAACGGTTTTTTAAGCCTACGAAATCCATTCTCAAAGCACTGGCTTGACTAGAAGTGCCGTTGTTTAACCCACCATTTCAATCTAGTGCCCCTTGTAAGTATCTCTCTTGTAGCCATATGACGTCACTTGACGCTGCTCTGTACTGGGATCACAAAACATCATTCCCATTAATAACTGACGGTTTACAGCGGCTCTATCACCGTTTGAAAGTAGGCAGAATCTGGCCACATCCAGCATATCTAGTACAATCTAGCAATTGCTTGCATCAAGCGAAGGAATGCACAATGTCATTTCTTTTTAAGAAACAAACAAGCCTCGATCCTTCTTAATTATTGAGTGAAAACTTGGTATGCCCTCGAGCACCTGGGAGCAGGCTTACAGATTAACAATACAACTGCCGCTAGATGGCGCCAGGGTATTTGCGAACGGTTTTCAATCGGTGATAGTGGTACTTTAAATTGCCATTAAAATAACATTTTGACGAATTTGGCTATCTAAATTCCACTTGTTACGCCTCTAACTAACTGTGAAAGTGTTATTTTCACAAATCAACATGGGAAAGTGTTGCATACGAAGGTAAACGGCCCAGTGTCCATCGTGCAATGTCGTCACCCTGACCAGATGTCTTTATTGATGTCTTTTACACCCACGGCCAACTGGGGTGTTCAGGTAGTGCAGGGAAGCGCACTTGCTCTCATTGCCAGAGCTGTAAGTGATGCACGATTATTAAATTTTTACGTGGTTACGTTAAGTCCATAAAACCACTATCTTCACTTGATGAATGTCCTAAATACATCGTTTGATAGATGAGTCGCATTCGTATAAATTTGCATTAAAAATAAAAACGTCTGTCGTAGTGTCATGTTACTGCAGTAAAGACCAGTGACCCCGGACGTTACGACGGGTGTTTGTTTACCTTCTTAGTGTAGCTTCGGTTTTCTTCATTGCGTCTTAAACTCTAATCAGACGGGTTACAGACCGGCAACCATACTACCTGTCATCGTTCTTAAAACGTTTATAGAATTACGAACTGACCAGTGAACATACCAAATGTCAAAGCCAACTACGACAAAATGTAGGACTGCGGGGTGAACAAAAATGTGAATACTCGTTTTAACAGCTTTATTTAAAGACGTATAGTGCAAAAAAAGAAGAAGGGTCCAAGAAATGAACCTTGGGGAACACTTAATCGGACTACTGTGGTGCGTTATTCAAGTAACCATCCCAAGCAAACTAATCCTTTCTTGTGAAAAGGTATTAACAACACCGCAGGTATCAATTTCACGTTCTTGTACCCCACGCCCGGGCAATAAACTGAACGCGTTGGGCTTGTTGCGATATTAGGCGAAACGTCACGTTCGCATGATTAACGACACCAAGAATAACGACACCTAATGACTCGAAGAGGGCAGCCATTGATTTCCATTGACTCATCATCAAAATGAATGCAGCCATTGCATGTAGAAGCAAAGTATGCTAATTGCCACCGGAATCACTGGTGATCTCCTAAGATGGGTCTCACGGGAACCAGTTAAATCGGAACTGGGGCGAGAAGAAGAGCTGGTGGGAGGGGGGAAGGGTGTACGGTAATTTTACGCACGAATGAGGCCATTTACTTTGGCTGAAGACTAATTATTAAAGCGAATGACGATTTTGGTGTGAATTAATTACTCGTTTCCAAAGAGTGCAACTATAGAGCAGCGTCATGTGACGTCATATTGGGTACAAGAGAGATAGCTGCAAGGGGCACTAGACTGAAATGGAGGGTTAAACAACGGCACTTCTAGTCAAGTCAGTGCTTTGAGAGCGGATTTCATAGGCTTAAAAAACGTTGTTTTCTCCGATCCCTTACGCTGTTAGGTTGTAATTGGAAAATAAAGATTCCACTTGCTTAAAATGTCAGCAACTGCCAACAAATCGACAAAAATCGTGCATTATAG
>JAHWFP010210165.1:0-15626 GCA_023313725.1 Lithobius niger
TCCCCTCCCTTCCTCGTACAACCCTCACTTCTGCTAAGAATAATATGGCTCATTCCCATAGAAATGGGAGTTTTTGTTATATTTTTGTTTGTTTTTTTCATGCGACTCTTTTTCTCGGCTTTTTTTTCCCTTCGGTTTCTCGTTCCAGTGGGCGGAAAAAGGTCCGAGGAAAAAAGGTCTGCAGAAAAAGGTCCGGGGTACAAATGCTGTGGAGAAAAATAATTAAACTGCACTAAGTAAGGACTGACTAGTTGGTAGCTCTCCTTTGTTTGAGACGCCATGACTGATGGGGTTATTTGTTAATATAATGTATTGAAAAGTTATCATGCAGACAGTGCGGCACTAGGCCACTAACGGTGAGGCAACGTAAAATAACTGACTAAACACAAGGTTTTGGATCCGATTGAAATCGCGCTACTCGTTTTCTGTCCGCGGGTATGATGCACCGGACTTAACCCATTCACTCTGACCGCTGTTTTAGGCCTCCCCTCCTTTCCTACGGCAGCTCAGGTGAGCTCATCGGCTACATCGGTTTTACGATTCTCGCTTGATCTCTAGCTCGAGGCTGCGTGCGTACACTCCTCACCGAGTGCACGGGCGCTCTGTCTCTCTGACGTCCCTTTTATACAGTCGAAACCTGGGTAAAACAAACTCGTGCCAATGCAGTTAGGGGCATGTCCGACATGACACCGAGTGCTTGTTGGGAAGCCACCTTAGGGGTTGCTTGTAAGTGACAGCTTGTCTTAAGAGTGTCGTTATAAAGCCAAGTGTCACAACACGCAAAATTGACAAGACACGGGGAAAAAAATAATTCAGCAGCATCAGAGACGATTAATTAGGTATTAACGAGTCAATAAGAATATTATTTTTCATAACTTTTTTTGTATTGGTGGTTTGTACAACGACCCAGACTACAACGCTTTTCGTCATGGGAATAAAAAGAAATACGAGTCGCAATCGAACTATTTCCTGAAAACTTACAATTTCTGTTCCGTTGTTCTATCTATTATTAGCCCTTCTCTGAGCCACCATGCTCGGATTCCTGTCAGGAATTCCGCCGAGCCATTGTTTTGCTTGTTTTTCTTTGACCTTCGCATTTCTTGTTTGTTTTAAAACGCGTTGATGTTCGCAAGCAACCACTTGGTCGCGTGCTACCCAAACAAGCTTTCCAGTCCGGTTCGGTTTGGTTTGGGCACCTTTATTCTTTCAGGGAGGTGATGAATGTCTCTGGGAGCCCTCCCCCCCCCCCTCGGTGAGAGAGGGGGCGTTGAGAGAGTAGTGATATTCATCTCTTCACATCCGCCATCGCAAACACGTTTTTTCTTATCGTTGCCAGTGTTATGTAGCGGAAAATTATTAGCGCCACTTAACTCCACTCGAAGAGATGAAAATCTAGCTGATGTTTTTTTACGCTTTACTGCTTAAGGCGGCTGCTGTGCCACCGACCCTCCCAACGGACGCATACAGTGTACTCTTTTGTGTTTTCTAACTTTTTATCATTAATTATGTGGTCATGGCAGTTAAGTGATGAGAGTTTGCACTAATATCTTAAAGGTACAACTGACCACAGCTTTCAAGCGGAAAAGGACCGCTGACAAAGCCCCTGCAGCCGTGTTGTCTGTCTGGCCAGAAGGCGCGGCAGTGGGGCGTCAGTCGCCCCTCTCCCAATTCTTAGCAATTCTATTCCTTTTAGAAGCGAGCGTAGCTGTTGTATTACTGATTCTGTTAATCTTTCCTTGATTTATCAGTTTTTTTTTTAAATTATGGCATCTGTTTTGTTATTTTGTTATTGCCACTGATTTACGCAATAATTGTGAAAGCCAGAAAATGCACAAACAGTAAAAACAGTAAAACTGTGTTATCGCTGGAGGCTGGAAAATTGTGAAACTGGACTGACTCATACATCTATTTTTATTTACATGTGTGCTGGAACTGAGTACGTCAACCATGTTGTTCTAATTCCTGGTGAGGGGAAACTATGAAATAATGTAAATTGAAAATTATGGAATTTACGGAATTATGTGAACTATGAAATTGCAAAAAGAATTAATTTTACTAAAAAAATTATTGTTATTACTGTTTTTATGCATTTTTCCACTGCGGCTGTGGTCAAAGAATGCCGTCAAGGCGTTCTTGACGTATTCAGTAAAGTTAAAATTAAAATTAAAGTAAAATGCAAAGTTTCTACGACCAGATCCACGTCGTCCTCAAGCACAAAGGCTAAAATCCGCAAAACTTATCAAGCACAGTGTCAAGAGCTGAAGTCAGGTGGCCGCAGCTCCTGACCTTTTCACTCACAACTTGCACGTGCCTGCCGACTTAAAATCTTTTTGGGCGATGCTTTGCCGACATACCCTTGACAACAAGGCCGAACTGAACATAAAAGTGAAACGATAGAAAAATCCTAGGTAATAATATTGTAAAAAGCCACAAAGTGCTCAAACACTAAACTGCAACATTTCGAGATGCGCAGTTTTGGCGTTGTTCTTGAGGAAAGATCAGCAGAGCATCGTTCAAAATATGTCAAAGCACAACAAATTTCGAAATGTCGCTTTTTATTGTTGTTTGTTTACTTTGTGACTTTTTTTTACAATTACTACGTAAGATTTCCTATGTGTTTCCCCTTTATTGTGCTTTCACGTGTTTTGACGATGCTTTGCTAACAGAACAACGCCGAACTGTGCATTTCGGCCCGGAATGCACAGTTAACTTAACATCCGCTGCTTGGGCTTTCAAAAAGTGCTTATTGGCTGACATCTTCTGTTCTATTCTAGCAATAAAATTGCGACATTCGGAATGTCGCATTTTTATTGCTAGAATAGAAGAGAAGATGTCAGCCAATAAGCGCTTTTTGACGGCCCAAGCAGCAGATGTGAAGTGGAAGATACCACCATCAGGAGAGTTGTTTTTTGCCGCATGAGGGAGGAAACCGGAGTACCCGGAGGAAACCCTCGTGCAACGGGCGGGAAACAACTGGAGAAAAACCCGTACTCAGACACTTCCCTTCACCAGGATCGAACCCGGGTCTGTAAGAAGCCAGAGATTTACAGCAGGGACCAGGACGCCTATCAAATCTGATGTCCCAGTGCTCGCAGCTACCCGTCGCTGTTTGTGCACTTTGTGTCTTACCTTCATGGTGCACTGACATGTTTTGTCGATGCTTTCCTGACATTTCCTTGACAACAACGCTGAACTGGGCATTTCGGAATGTCGCATTTTATTGTTTTGTGTGCACTTTGTGGCTTTTTCCCTAAGATTTTTCACTGTTTCACCTTTCACCTGTTTCACCTTCATTGTGCTTTTACGATGCTTTGCTGACATTTCCTTCAGAATATCGCCGAATTGGCATTTCGGAATGTCACATTTTATTATTGTTTGTGCACTTTGTGGCTCTTTACAATTATGATCGCAGATATTTTTATCGTGTAATCTTTGACATGTTTTATTGGCATTTCTTTGAAAACAATGCCGAGCTGCGTGTCTCGGAATGTCACATTTTATTGTTTGTGCAGTTTGTGGCTTTTTACAGTTATAACCTAAGCTTTTACTATCGTTTTCCCTTTATATTGTGCTTTGACAAGTTTTGACGATGCTATTCTGACATTTCCTTGCCGAACTGTGCATTTCGGAATGTCACATTTTATTGTTGTTTGTGACTCTGTGCTCTTTGTACCGTTTTATAATTATTACCTATACGATTTTTCTATCGTTTCATCTTTATTGTGCTCTGACAGGTTTCGACGCATTTTATTGTTGTTTGTGCACTTTGTACAATTATTACCTATGCGAGTTTGTGGCTTTTTTGAGGCAATTATTACTTAAGTGTACTTTGTGGCTTTTTATTATTATTACCTACTAAATCATTTACCTCTTCCCCCCCCCCCCAAGACGGTGAAAATGTGTGTCCCCCCCTCCCCAAGAAAATATTCCTACCGACCCTACTGGAAGTCATAGAAAGCCCACTTCACGTTAAAAAGCAGCTAAGTTTCGCTGCTTTGGGCGCAACTGAAAGCACGTATTAAGCGAACACGACTCACGCCTTCTTATGTAAGTAATTCACTAATGTTTTGGCTGAGACGACGTCATTGACAATTTGGTCCCAAGCGGCTTGGGTTTGATTTGCACATCTAATTTTAGACCACACTCGGAGTTCTGTTCGCATGTGTTTTAAACTTCTCTGCCGGCGGCGGGCGAGTGAGGGGCTCAGCTGTTCCCACCTTAAGTTCCTTACCTAAAAATACCTGTTGAGAAGTTGGCGTAACGTTCAATAACCTTTTAGTTTAAAAGAAGGAAAGGGACACAAACAAAAAAATAATGACATACAAAAAAAAACTATGCCGACATTAGGTGACAATGCTCTCCCGCTGGAGACTTGGAGCTACCTTGATCTCCGGCTTGTCTGGAAGATAAAGCGACGATGGCAAATGCATTTCGTTTTCTTCTTTAAATGTTTTCCTTTTTTTTTAATTGCGCGGAAACCCACAAGAGAAATGGATTGGAAACCCGACTATTTTTTGGCGTCAATTCCGTATCACGTGGCCCGTGTTGGCCCGACGATGTTTATATTTCGTCCGACCTGGCGTGGGAGCTCAAGGGGAAATGGAGGATGCGACGTAGTTGTCAGTCTGGTTGCGTTAAAGACCGACGGACGATCGTTTACAGATCTAGAAACACGCTAGTGTGTCGCCGGTGAGTTACAGTAGATAATCGACGTAGGCATACAATAAACCAAACCGTATCAATTTTGCTGATGTAACGGCCCATTGGGTAGTCGCAAATGTGAAAATGATCACTGTGAAAATTGATAGACATAAAATTCCACTAGAACGAAAAGGATGCAGAAGAAGATAAAACGGTGTGACCTTTTGTACGTTCACAGTCCTATGAAAGATGTGATATCCACCCAAAACCAAAACTTGTATAAAAGAAGCTGCCAAGTTTCCAAAAAGGGTCGGCCTTCGAAGATACTGATATCATTCAACCAGGGAAAGGACGCCAAGGTTAGTCTTATTAGCCAAGTTAGTGGCACCGAATAATATTTTGGACGTTAAATGAAACGTTGAAGATTGCTACCGCTAGCAGCAATGATCTAGTTTTCATTTAACTTTCGAACTATTACTCGGTGCGATTAACTTGGCTCATAGGATTAAGCTTGGCAGCCTTTCCGTAGGTAAACGGCCGACCCTTTTTGGAAACTTGGTGGCTTCTTTTATACCAGTTTTGGTTTTGGGTGTTTGTGTGTTAACTGTAAGCAACTAAAAGCATATATTGTCATGTTGAGGATTAACCCAATACGTCCGAAATCTTTTAAATTGCGGAAAATGTAACGAAAATGTGCAGGGATAAAGAAAAACTAAAAATTACAGGATGAGCGTCCACCATTCACAGAGAGAAACGTGCATCAATAACGTTGTTTTCATGATAGTATCTAGTAACTACTAGCTTTGCTCCATATGTTGCATCCCATAGACTCATTGCTCAGGGCTAGTGAAAAATTGGGAAGGCTTACACAACTGAACGTTTACACTCGAATGCATGGTGATCTGAGCATTGTCCTTTTTTTGGTTTGACCTCGGAGGACCCTAAGGGATCAAATCTAAGATGGCCGCCAGTCCACCGGGCCTAATCTTTCTTAAACACATTTACTGTAGGAAGCAAGTAGTATAGAAAAGGGATGTAAGGTGTAATTTCCAACTATGTGGGGATGCCCATTAATTTGGTTAACTTGTGGTTAACTTGTGGTTTACAGAATTCAAGGAAATGCATTCCAGGTTCAACAATGAGCAAAGAGGTCATAACACGCACAATTGTTGTTGTTCTCATTTCACCGTTTCATAAGACGTATAGAAATAAAATGTAGTAGCAAGAATTTATAGGGGGTTTACGGCGTTTCAAAATCCCTTCTGCTGTGGTTATTTACTGGTAATCTGGTCACAAACATGCCGAGGCGACATATCCTGATGAACCCTACCGAACCCTCTACATCCAACTTATCTAAGTCATCACCAAGTACTAAGTGGGATATTTCGTCCTCTGCCAAGACGTAACTGCTCACTAATCATAATAAATCGACCATTTAATCAGATTTTGGGTCGATTTATTATGATTAGTGAGCAGTTACGTCTGATCAGATCAGATTAATCACCCGGATCAATGAAGTACCCAATTGTTGAAATAAATCCTTGGTGGTAACCCATCTCTGGTTCCTAATCCTTCTGCGTATACCAGTTAACCAAAACCTAGAACGAGTGGACTACAAGGATGACAAAGAAGCCACTTTAAAGGCACAGGGCTCAGTGGCAAAAGAAATGCTGGCTAATATTCAACCAAAGGGTGCGCAACGAGCAAAGTCGGAGAGAATGAACAACAGGTCAACAACCAAGTATCCGTAATGTGCACACGCATCTGCTCACAACCATCCGCATTCCACAGTGCCTGCTGAGTCTGCAAACTTACAAGAAGCATCAGTTTACAACGCTGACACTAAAGTGTGTGGAGGTGTTCCCTTGGCCTTGGAGACAATGCTTTGTTGACCAAGCTTGCAACAGATTGTTATTGGGGGCCAAGTACCATTTGCACTGTCTGCATTCACTGTACAACAAAAGCAATGATGTGGATGAATCTTGTCTGCATTACATAGCCATTGGTAAGCTAGTGGAATTTCATAGACGACAGGAATAGCGATGAGGATAGTCCCCCTGTCTTCAGATTAATAGACATCGCTCACCTGTACAAGGTCAGACTGCAGAAGTTAGGTCTGAATATCGAGAAATGTATTCACCCAACCAAACTGAAAAACAGACTCCTTTCTGTGATTGCTGTTCTGAGGTCATATACACAATGAGGAAACGCACTCTTGAGTGTTAAGAAGGAAACGGCAGGCCCTCATGATAGACAGTTCTCATGAAAGTGGTACAATGCATAATGCGAGCAGCAAAGGTGGTGAACAAAGAGATCTATGAATCAGGGTATTCCTTTGAAGGCACATTGCAGGAAAGCTGCTAGCAGGGAGCTATGCCACCATCCGTCTTGGCTTCGGCCAACACGATACTTGGTAGGGCAAACATTGTGGTAGGCCAAAATCGCAATTAGCGTGCCAACAATCACAATTACACTCAGGATCAAATAAGATCAAAGATGACACCTTGGTTGGTGTTTTCGTCCCCAAGTGAACTGCTGCTCTCCTGCAAGGAAGGCTGATTGGACCGCAAACGGTTCCTGGTCGAGTAACACTTGTGGCCGCTGCCGTGTTTAGCTCTTCAAATACTGTGCAAACGTCTACTTGTTGTGAAAAGGCGGGTTCATCCACTCTGAAGTGGTGACCATGTCCTAACCTGTGTGCTTGCCTCCAAGCCAACCAGGTCTGATCTCGACCGGCCTTATAAAGGGTCGCGGATGCCGCGACATCAAGATCGGGCTGAGTGGTGCAATAGTGACGCAAGCGTGGGGTAACGCCCCTCGTAAGCTAGCGTACCAAGGTACTAGGGATGAAGGTCTTAGGGACCTTCAGACTATAGTAAGACAGGGTTCACAGTAAAATCTTTACCTTAATTTCCCTGACTTTCCCTGATCTACATCGTCGAATTTCCCTGACTAAACACAAAATCAGCTGAAGGTAATTACAAAAACATAACAACAATCACTCTTTGTGACATTCTTCTCATCTCAACAGAAAGCTCTGCTGAGAAGCCACGACGGACCAGCATTGGGGCAGATGCAGACAGCTGTGTAAAGCTTGTTGTAATAATAATAATAATAATAATATAATAATAATATAATATAATAGCTTTAATCAAGTACAGGTACATAAGTACATACGAGTACCGGCACGAAGTCTGTATCAGACTTGTGTGTGCAAGCAGTTTACAAGATATACATTTTATTTACATAAAACTTTCCACATTTCATAACTTATTTACAAAAAACACATTTCACATACACTATTTTAACAATTTAAAATTTTCATTTAGAGTTAATTTAAGTTAATTTAATCCATTTAATATCTTATATGTGTCCTATTCATGTATCATTTGTTACCTAAAGGCTGCTTATTGTGATTGTATTAACCACTTTTTGATTTTACGCTGCATTTCACTGTTGTTTAGTATTTGTCGCAGTTCTTGAGGAATCAAATTGAAGTATAAAGGTACCAGATATTTCGTAGTCCTTTTTCCATATGAATTTCTCCATATTGGTTTTTGTAGCCAGGTATTATTATTTCTCATATTTCTGTTTACCATAGTTTTGTGTTCATCCTTGTAATAGTTCTTTTTTATAATGTTCCATTTTAATGATGTGTCAATTTTCATTATTTCAAATTTTTTATATAACTCATCAGTCTGTTGTATTTCATTGTTTCTGAAAAGTACTTTCATTGCTTTGTTAGTTAATTTTTGTATTTGTGCCATGTTGCTTTTTGATGTGGATCCATACACATTAAGCCCATAATTTATGTTTGACATTATCAATGCATGAAAAATCATCTTCTTATTTTTTGTACTCAGTATATTCTTTAAGTTATATAATGTTGGGATCATTCTCCTTAGTTTTTGTGTAAGTATATCAATATGTTTGTAAAATTTCCAGTTTTTATCAAGCTCAATTCCCAAATATTTTGCATTATTTACTTTTTTTATCTTAGCACAATCACAGTTACAGTTACATTTTCTATCACATGTTCTTATTGTTCCTATGGCTTCTTGCATGTGTGATGTTACTATTGGTAGAAAGCATGTTTTTTCATAATTTAGGATTAAATCGTTTTCATTAAGATAAACTTGTAGATTGTCAAAATCATCCTGCAAATTTTCCATCATCTTTCTGTTATTGTTGTGTATAGACAACATAAATATGTCATCAGCAAATAAGGTCATATATGTTTTCCATTTTAAATCAGTAATATCATTTATATAAATTAAAAATAGTAGGGGCCCCAATACAGAACCTTGTGGTACACCGTATTCAATTTTTGTCCATTGACTTTGGTTATTACCAATTCTGACACATGAGTATCTATCTGTTAAATAACTGTTAATAATGTTATGCATTTTTCCTCTAAGTCCATTTTTATAAATTTTTTCTAGTAATATAGCTTTTGTAAGAGTATCAAAGGCTTTAGTTAAATCTATTAGAATTGTACCAACCGATTTTCCTTCATTTAATGCTCTGCAGACGTTATTGTTTATATTTTCTAACGCGTCATTAGTACCAATTCCTTTTCGATATCCAAATTGATTTTCGTTTAATACCTTGTACTTCTCCAAAAATTCTTCAATTTTTGTTGCAAAGAATTTTTCTATTATTTTATTTAATACGGGTAGTAATGATATTGGTCTATAATTGTTGAGATCTTGTACATTCCCCTTCTTATATATTGGCCGAATAACTTGTCGTTTTAGATTATTTGGCCAAATTTCAGTTTTAATTATACTATTTATTAGAGTTGTCATGAATTCACTTGTTTTATCTTTTGTTTCTGCAAAGTGTTCCATCATGAATCCATCATGGCCACATGATTTTTTTACTTTAATCTGATTTATAATTTTGAGTATGTCATTTTTGTTTGCTTCGATGACCCCCATTGTGTGTTTAATTTTTCTTCCATTCTTTAAGTTATTTCTTACAGTTTTCAGTTTATGTTCATGCTTGCGCCTTTTTATTTTTAATTTTGTTTTTATTTGGGGTACTTGTTTTTCAAAATGTTCTGAAAATTTTTCGCAAATGATGTTGGTTCTTTCCTTAAAGTGTTTTCCAAAATGATTTTCAATGTTCATAACTTTAGCATTGTTTCCAATTAACTGATTTATTTTGCTCCAAACCTTCTTTCCATCATTTTTATTCTTCTCAAAATAAGTTCCATAATGATTTTCTTTTGCTCTTTTTATTTTGTTCTGAACATCTTTTTTAAGTTTCTTGTATTTTTCAAAGTTTTTCAGAAAATCTTGATTGTTTTTATTTTTTTCATTTTTAATTTGGTTCCACAAACAATTTTTTTCTTTTATTGATGTAATAAGTTCAGTATTCATCCATTCATTTCTGAAAATTGTGTTTTTGTTTTTTGTTGTTTCTTTCACAGTGTATCTATTATTTCGATATATTTTTAAAATTACATTCTCAATCATTGTATAAATTTCATTGGGATCATTCAACTTCTCAAGTTGCTTCCAATTGACTTTTTCTAGTTGCTCCACAATTTTTTTATTTGAGTATCTATATTCCAGTTTTTGCTGTTGTGTTGCTTCTTCATCAGTATTATATTTTTTATTCCAAAATTCAATTATTGTGAAGTAATGGTCTGCTGGTTTTAAGGTAATAACTGCACTTTTACATTTTACATTTTTAAATTTTGTGAATATCAGGTCCAAACATGATTTTGTAATTCTGTTATTTTTTATTTCTTCTCTGGTAGCTGTAATTATTTTTTGCTGATAGCCAAAATACGCAATTAAGTTATCAAATTTAGTTATATCTTTTTTTTCGCAATCATTTTGGGTTTCAATTAATGTATTAAAGTTAAAATCGCCCAAGAAAATTTTGCTTGTCTCAGTATTTTTATCTTTTTCTTTAAGTAGTTGTTTAAGCTCAATTATGTATTTGTTACGGTTAGATGATGGTTTTCTGTAACAAACTATTATGTTAAATAAATCATCTTTTATACTAATTAAAATATCAATTGCATTATTTCCATCAATTAAAATATTTTTACAAGATACAATATCAATCTTACCCAATTTAACAAAAACCAAAATTCCTCCTCCATTTTGCTCTTTTCTGCACACACTATGTTTTGTATAACCGTTTAGGTTATAATTTTCCACTTCATATTCTTTTAGGTTTGTTTCTGTAATGGCAATTACATCCCATTCAATTGCACATGTCTGTAAGTATATTAATAAATTATCCCAGTTTTTTTTACAACTTCTCAAATTTACATGTATTATTCTTGCAACTTCTTTTTTTCCGTCATTGTTTAAGACTTCAGTGTATTTTTTGAAATCTTCATATACGTCATTTATGGCTTCATTTTCAAACGCCATTGTTCCTTGGTTTTTCTTCTTCTGTCATTACCTTTTTTTTCAGTTCTTCTAACTCTTCATCACTCTTTATTTTGTGTACATGCACTTCTTTTTCATTTTTCCTTAGGTTTATTCTTCCATCTTTAAACCAAATGATTTTAAATTTATCTTTCAGTTCTTGTTTTGTTTTCCACATTAGTGATTTGTAGTAAGCAGTCATATGTTCATTCACATATATTTTGTTGTCACTTCCACCTTCGTAAACATCTTTATTTGTTACATTTCTTTTTCTGCTTCTTAGCCAATCATCTCTGTATTCTCGGCACTTAAATTGTATTAGGATGGTTTCTGGTTTGTCTTTTTTCTTGGTCGGCAATCTATGCGCTTTATCAATTTTCCATTCTTCAAAATTCTGAATCTCTAGTGCATCTGCTAGGCTAAGGATGGTATCTTTTATTTGCTCTTTTTTGTAGTCATCAACTCCAAATATTTCTATGTTTTTGTTTCTTGAGTATTGTTCGGCTTCATTTTGGTTTTGTTGTAATTCTTTTAGTGTTGTCTTAATTTCTTTTGTTTTTTCTGTTTCTTCGTTCTTGTTTCTTCCCATTATTTCTTCCAATTTTTCAATTCTTTTTGAGAGATCACTGTTCACCTTCTTTATTTCTTTATTTTCTTTTCTCATTTCTTCATACTTCTCTTCCATGAATTTTATTCCTTCCAAGATTTTTTCATTATCTTTTTTCAGACCCAACAATGTAGATTCAATTCTTGCTATTGCTAAGTCTCTTTCTTTTGGTTGTTCTGTAATTTTGTCATTTTCTTCTTTCTTTCCCTTTTCATTTTCCCTTGTGGTTTCGTCCTCTTCGTGATTTTCTTCCTCATCCTCATCTTCGCTCTCATCCTCATTTTCTAATTCCTCAACATCGTCTTCGTTTGTGTTCGAGTTTGTTCTTCCTTTTCTGCACCGCCTGCATTTCCAATTTTTTTTCTTTTTTCCCATCGCTTTTACCGTTGTTGTTGCCAGTCCTGCACATGCGTAGTGATATCTTCCTTTGCAGTTAGAGCAATTTATGAAATCTCCTTCGTTCCCCTTAATCACATTTTCACATTCCTGACATCTCACATTCATCTTAACTGACATTTTCACCGGGCCAATTTACTTGTTTACGCAATCAATACAGAATCACTCGCGCACAACTGTCGGGTCATTTACAATTTTTTCGTCACTTGCGATTTTGTTTGTTCTCATCGTGTGCTTCGTCATTTGCGATCTTCTTTAACGCTTCGTGACGTCATTTGTGTTTTAGCTGCTTCTCCAACCCCAATTTTCGCACCGATTAGTAACTTCAGATAAGCAATCCTCACTAACTACACATCCAATTTTGCCGTTTTATGTCTCGAAACACTCACCAGTTATTCATGTTTCCTTCTGTCGTGTCCGTGTTACAAATTTCTGCCGTTTTAAGCGGTAATTGTTCGATTTTTCGGCTCCGATGCATGGCTTGTGAAGCGAGTGGGTTGGACGCAAATTGACGTAATAATAATAATAATAATATACATGTGATCCGCACGTAGAGGGGCAAAAGGGAGATGCAAGGATTCGTCGCCGAACCACTAACAGCAGACCCAGGTAAAAAGTTTATTAAGTTTGCGAAGAATAATGCTCCGGGTGCAGAAGGTAAGGGCGAAGGATAGAAGTGGTTAGACGTGTCTTGAAGGAATTCAACGTTGGGGCGGCAACCAATGAATCATCAAGAGAGCTCCAAACAGGTACCACTCCCAGAGCGAAGAATGACCTCCAGAAATTTAGACGAAATCTCGGAAGGACGAGCTTCAAACAGTTACCGCGAGTTTTAGTGAACAGGTTAATTTCGAAAAATGGGAGTTCCAAAGGGAGCATGAAGTGCACAACCTTAAAATTTAGAACCAGGTCCGCTCTCAAGCGCCTGCACTCAAGTGTGTCCAGCTTGAGAAGATGCAGTCATTGACTGCATGGCAAAGAATGCATGCCGGGCAACACCTTAGTTGTTTCCTTTGAACGGCTTCAATCCGATCAATATTCTTTAGGAGGTTAGGTGACCAGACCTGGCTGGCATACTCAAGCAGTAGCCTGACAAAGACTTTATAAGCCCAAACACCAGTACGTGTATTAAGGTTTCCAGAGTTAAAACAACGACGAACGATTGCTGATCTGCGGCTGGCTGCCGCAGCAATAGAAATACAGTGAGTGGTGAACTTCAAATCGTTCTGAAACCAGACGCCAAGATCGCGGAAACTGTCAAAAGCTTCCCTCAGGCAGGAATCAACTAGAAAATAATTACGGCTGCTGGAAGATCCACTAATAGCAAAACTATGACAGTTTATCGGAGGAGGGAGCTTCCATTTAAGCGACCAATCAAAAATAAAGTCGGTACTGTACAGCAGACAAGATGCATCTTCCGATGAAATAACTGGGAAGTGCAGTTTAAGGTCGTCTGCAAATTTTTTCCTGGGAAACAGAATTTTCATTGCAAGTAAGATCATTAAGAAAAATAATAAACAACACAAAAATAATAATTAACACAAATACTTATTCCACACGCAATTAATTTTTAATTTCCCTGACTTTGCGTGAAATATTCCTATTTTCCCTGACCTTTCCCTGACTCGTTTTATTTCCGTGACTTTCCAGAAACTGTGATCCCTGTAAGAGGTGAACAGGGGTTCCATGGCCAGCCGGTTCACCCTGTTACAACATCAAGCATGAGAATCAGCTTGTAAACACAATAATCAGCAGTACACAACGTTTCTGACAGAAAGGCTAGAACAGTACACAATACTTATCACGCAAACAATTACTGGACAGTGGGAACTTGTTCCTGGTAATTGTTTGCGTGATAAGTATTGTGCACTGTTTAGCAGAACGTACAACAGCACTAAAGGAGGAGTGCGGTCTCTTTTTGCGGGACCTCTCATGTTAAACATGGGATGGGAACGTTGAGAGTTTCTTTTCGGTTCGTGTTCGCCAGCTTTGGTGACAGGAGGAAAACGGGGATTAGGAGAAAAATGGATCTACTTTGTTTCCTGGATTCAGTTCTGCCTGATGATGATGCAGCTGTGGTTAAATAGCTAAAGGACGATGCTTTGCCTTATTGTCACGAATTGATAAGCCTGCACGCATTTAACCAAACGATGAGGATTATAACTATTCGGGTATAGCTTTTTATCCCGGCAGTTGCTAGCACTTCTAGCTGCGAAATGGCATTGTGAGATCGTTGGGTGAAGGCAGCCGTGGGAGAAGGTGGCCTGATGGTTAGCACCACTATAATGTCCGCAGCTAATCTTGAGTTCTCCCCAGAACGAACACAGATAATCGATTGTACGTTTTTGGTAGCAGAGAGCCTTGTTGATATCCAAGATGGTTAGAAAAACAATGGCGGCCATCGATTAAAGCCACCCCATCCAGGAAGACGTAGCCGCTCATAAAATACCTGCAGGACTCAAGATACGCCGCACACACAACAACTCACGTGGCAGAGATCCCGGGTTCAAGCCTGACCTCACCCACCCCTACATTTTCGGCAAGAGAAGGTCCCTGTGATCCCTCGTGCTCGTGTTGATTTTGGCATTTAAAAGACCCTAAGATTTTCGATGGAATTACCTAGCAGAATTGTGCCTCTCGCCTATGGCTTTGGCATTTCTGGGAGTGCGTCAGAATCGCTGGTAAGGGCAGCCCGCTTCTTTCGTATCGCCAGACGACTATTAGAATAATTTTTTATAGAACGTAGTTGGTCGTGGGAGTCGATCCGATGGCCACTCGGCTTGTAGCTACCACTCTGACCAGTCGCCTGTGTTTGCAAGCGTTGTTCATGGTACCCGAGGACCCCACACAAAGCTCGCGACTTTTTTTTTTCTCTATTCCGTTTGGTATCGGGCTACCATTCAACTGGAATGACGCGAAAGGGTTAAGGAAAACTGTATTGGTTTAGGCACGTGTTGTCCCCCACGGCTTTAGTCGCGCCAGTGTTTACATTCTATCAGTTCGTGTTCGCTAGTGAGTGCTAACAAACCTAATTCTAATCCAAGCCGTCAACAATTTGGTCTAGTTTGCACTCTCTACGTGTGTCTTCCAATGTTTAGCTAGTAGTGAAAAGGTGTTTAACTAACTCTCGTTGGTGGGAGTTGGGCACTCGCCCCGGGAGTTTGTTGTTTTAAAGATTTATTTACTTAACTATAGTTGACTTTGGAAAGCAACTGAACTGTGGTGGAGCAAATTTTCCTTCATGAGTTAGAAGGAATGCGGTATTCCCCCCCCCCATTCTAAAGGGTTTCGACGTCAGATTTCCTTTATCAAAATAGTTTTGAGAAAGTCAAACTTTACTCCTTTCAAGTTTTTTAATTTTTGAATTAAGCCTGTGTTAATTACTCGATTGATGCCAAAAAGGAATGTAACGGACTTCGAAACAGAAACAAACTTCTGTTAAACTGATGACGAATGTTAACTTTAGGTGTCTCGGTTCCTTGGGCGAAGTTATTCGAGGCGTAAATTGTTTATCCCTTTTAGAAAACATTAAAGGTACATGCATCCTTGTTGGCTTTCCACGATGGCACAGTTTTGCAACAAGCAAACTC
>JAHWFP010210167.1:0-12442 GCA_023313725.1 Lithobius niger
TAGCAACGCATGAGCGATCAGACATTTGTTAATTATGCATTAATTTTTTCTCAAATTTACAGAGTGTTGAAGAAACAAACCTCTTCGATGGTTTCCCTAAGAGTAATCATCATCTGCCTAGAAAAAGCAGGGTCTGGTGATCTTTGTTTATGGTTTCGTGCCAATGACATCAAAGAAAGAGGTTATCAACCATCCTCGCAGATGAAAACTTGCATCCAGAAAATCGCTCTGCTACCTAGCTTTGAGTGCGTTGATCCTACCTAAGTTTTATATTCAGCTGTGCGTGGTACGTTATCAACCTTGGAGAGGGCAATAGCGTGTTTCACTGGCAAGTTGCCTAGGGTTGGTGAAACAAATAGCTATCGAAACTCGTTGTTTTAATTATTTCTCGAGATTGACGTCCTTTTTTTACGTTGTCCAGAATAGGTTGCCACAAGCAAGCAACAAAAATGCGATTATTATTTCTTTTTGATTTTCGCACTCACTCTCTCTCTCTGGATGCAAAAGTTTGTCCCAAAATTCACAATCAAAGTCTAGAAAAAATGTTTTTATTGCCCAGTCCAAAACAGAAGGGTGATATATTTTCCCATTATTTGCGCATATAAAATCAGAAGGGAAGGAGGAATGATTTCTAATATATATTGCAAGTAGAAGAATCCGTTTTTTACCGAGTTACTAAACGTAATTAAGAGCATAAATTGGTTCAAAGATAATATAAAGTTTTTATTGAATTGTCTATTTTATTGGTGGGAGAACAAAAGACAAAAAAATTCAAGCCTCCCTTAGGACCCTTGTTGGGAGCATTCCTCCCTACTACATGGCAGGAAAATAACCTTCCCCGCCCCACAATTCCTTGTACATTCATCAGTGTTTATATTACTAGTTTGTGACAAATTTAGACTCACAATTTTGAAGTTTGCAAGCAAGAGGCTGATAATCATGGATAAAATACAATACGATCCGCAAACTATCAACCAAATCAAAAGTCCAACATTCTTGTTCTGAAAAAAAATTGTGCATAATGATTATACTTTTACAAAAAAAGTTGTTTTTTAAACTACTTAAGTGATTACTAGTTAAACAAGAAGAATGTCACACACATCCTTTTTGAAGAATTTGTGTGACAAAAGACAATAGAACCGAAAACAAGCTATTATTATACAGTATTATAATACTGTTACTTACACCAATTTCCTTTTTTTAAAAACCACTACTGACATTCAAGCAGGGAACGCAATGTAATTGCAGTAATAAGGCAGTGTATGGATACTCATTATTTCAAAACTATAAATTTGTATGTGAAGATCAAATCGGCGTATCTTAAGTTTATTTCTGAGAACTAGTTTTAGTATACGTTTCGATTTCACAAGTGTTACCAAACCAAAATTTGCTCTTTGCGTTGGAGAGGAGGAAAGGTGTCCTCAGGATGATGTTCGTGGGAAGGGTCACACGTTTTTAAAATTGCTGAATTACGTAGAATTTACATAGATTTTGGTAGAATTTGCACACCTCACAACCAGCGAGGGGGAATGTTGCATGGGCAGAATCATTCGAAGGGAGAAGGGGTAAAGGGGTGAGGATCAGATTGTGCAATGGTGACGTTTTTCATTGTGAATCATGTAGAATATACAACATTTTTGCCAGAATTTTCATGGTTTGGAGGAAGGTCAGATTTTGTGGACATCACCAAATTTTGTGGATCCGCAGCATGAAGTCCAGAGTGCCCTATAGAACGTAGATTATACATAGAATTTGGTGAAATCTACACGGTCTGACGTGGTAGAATTTACGTGGTTTTGATTGAAGGGGAGGGATGGTATGAGATTACGTGATGTTGAGGGAATAAGGCTTTGGGGTGAGGTCCAGAGGGGAGGGTCTCATGGGTAAAAGTAGATTTTACAAGGAATTTGGCAGAATTTGAACGGTCTGAGGGGGTAGAATTTACATGGTTTGGGTTGACGAAGGGGTTTGTGTCAGTGAGTTGGTGATGCCCGATGACCTTGACCTGGTTAGTCCGAGTGACCCAGTTTGACCTCGACCTTGGTTACCTTGACCTTGGTGACTTCGACCCGTGACGTCGACCCAGTCTGACCTGTGACCTTGACCATCGACCTTGACCAGTGACTTTGACTCGTGACATTGACCTTGGTGTGGGTGTGCTTCCTTGGGGAAGGGGGTCTCTAAGCCTGTCTGTCCTTCAAAATAATATTTTTCCCTACTCGCGTTCCCGATTTATTTCTGATTGAAAAAGTTGTAAAAAAGGAATATTTCTCATAAAGTGGAAAGGTTATGACGAGAAAGAGGTAAAAGTTTGATTGTAAAATAAACTATTTTTCTTATGTAAAAAATTATCCCCATTTTGTAGAATTTTCATGAAATTTAGTAGAGTTTACGTGTTTTGACCTTAACCTTGTCCAACAGTTGGATCAGTGCCAAACCATGTATTTCTACCAAAGAACTGTCCCAGTATTTTCTACCTAAATTCATGCAAATTCTACCAGACAGACGACTATGTATTTACAACCAAAATGCATGTATTTCATGACAAGGTAACTAGTTTGATTTTTTTAAAAACCTTTTCTTTTGTATAAATAATTATCCTCATTTCGTAGAATTTACATAAAATTTAGTAGAGATTAAATGCTCCAATCTTCACCTTATCCAACAGTTGGAATAGTTCCAATCATGTATTTTCTACCAAACAACTAACCCTGTATTTTCTACAAATATCCTTGTAAATTCTACCAAACAAACGACTGTGTATTTTCTACCTCGAAAAGGGGTGGGGTTATTGACCTCAAATTAGGGGTGGGGATACTGGACCCAAATTGGGGGTGGGGGTCATGTATGTATGGAGATTTGGAAAGAGAGGGGGTTGAGGAAGATATTATTTGGGGGAGGGGGCTTAGGTGTGTGGTAACCATTTTGCTTTAAAATCGATGGTTTACGAGATATGACTGTTATATAGGTTTATCGAGGGAAGTGACATCATCCAAGATGGCTACCCTGGAAGTGACGTCATAGAAACCAACACAGGAAGTGACGTCATCCAAGATGACTGCCCAGGAAGTGACATCATAGAAACGGGAACCGGAAGTGACGTCATCCAAGATGGCTGCCCAGGAAGGGACATCATAGAAACGGGAACCGGAAGTGACGTCATCCAAGATGGCTGCCCAGGAAGTGACATCATAGAAACGGGAACCAAAAGTGACATCATCCAATATGGGTGCCCACTGCCCAGAAGTTATGTCATGTACACCAGAACCGGAAGTGACGCCATTTCGTCTGTTCTGTTTCCAAGACGAATATCGTACTATACACCTACATACCAAAATGGCAAAGGGGGAAAAAGCTGCAGCGAAAACGACTAGCGTTGAAAAAAAAATTGCTTTTGTTGTTTCTTCGTGTTTCTGTTGAAATGATAGGTTAGGTTAAGGTCAGTTGCCTCCGCTCGAATCTCACCAGGCAGCAAATTCACAGGCAATCAATTCACAGGTTGTGTTTTCCTATCTCTGTTTAAATAAAAGTAAAAAGGTTAGGTTCATTCTTGGCTGGAAAAATGATTTTTTTTTCTAAATCTTGTTTAACTTGCCTAACACAAGTTGACCCAATTTGTCAGGCCGATTTACACCTAGCAGAATTAGTCGGTGTTGGGTTTCGCTTGAAGTTTTTGGTTTCATTTGAAGTGGGCTCTTTTCTTTTGGTCAACTGACAAACGGACACTACATGTTACCCAAGGAGGTCTGGTGGAAGAATTTGCTGTCCAAAAGGGAATGAAAGTCTTAATGACACTTCAGAGAAAAACCCTTGCAAAGTACAGTCATTGTGCTGACATCGTGGGTCTTGAAAACCTAGAACGATTCACGTTGGGTGTGTAGTCCGAGCAAAAGATGATTTCAACTTTGTGGATGATTTTAATATGTTAGTTACAGAACATTCTAAGGACGATGGTTGCATTTTTCTATCATGATGAAGTCTTTAGCATAGAGAATAATGCACATATTTGATTAGGAAGGTAATCTGGGAATAAAAGCGTTCCTTCCTTATAATTAAAAAGGTTTGCATCTGTATTTATTTTACTTAAAATTTAATGTCAAAGACAGTACTTACCCTTATCCATGACATGGGCAGAATGACGATGGAGACCAACACAAAAAGAATGCTCATGAAGAAATAAAAAAATCCAACAAGCATCATTGCCCAGTGCAACACTGGTGGGGCCTCCTCTGCATTAATAGAAAGAGGTTGCATTATTTATCGACCAAGCGAGCAAAGCAAGCGAGGTCGAATACTAGATTGAATTTGGATTTTGTACGTCACTGTGTCTACTTGGGAAAAAAAGTTCTGAATTTTGTTCTATCTTTGTTGTAATTTCATGACAATAGAGGTTTGGTGCATGAAATTCATAAGTTCAAAAATGATATTACTGTCTCAAATTTTTTTTGGATATTTTTGCATTACCTATTGGATGGTTGACTAAGCCGATTTTTAATATATGTGGTATTGGAGCCCAATCTGTAAGGTTAGTGGCTCCAATCACTAAATAAATAGCACAAAGACATTTGCTGTTTTACACCACAGTGAACGTTTTTTAGCATGGAAACTTTTGCAAGAATTACAAATAGAACAATAAAAAAAACACTGTTACGGCCAGTAGCTACGTTTGTTGTGATGCATAAATTGATTTTAAAATTATATATATATTTTTTTTTATTTATTTAACTTAATTTAAATTAAATTTATTTTTAGCCTTTTAGTTGCTAATTTCAAATAAGTTATTATTCATCAGTGGCATAAATTTTATGTTAAGCCGTGTTAGTTTTCTTCCAAGCTGGCTGAAAGTGAGATTAATAATTCCTGTTTGACTATTTCGAGGGACGGAAGGAATCTATTACGCGAAATCGGTTTGAAATGTACTTTGGCTAGTAATTAAAATCATAAAGCAGTATATAATCTAAGTATATGACAGCAGCGTATATATGTCCCAAAAGGATGTGCATTCAGATGAGCAAATATTTGAGCAACTTAACGTTTATTAGTACTTCAGAGAATGAGTTTAACAAACATTGAAGTCGCTCTTTTTCACGTCTTTTGTTTCCACCAGCACCACACAAACCATTAATGGTACCCCATCTCTAAGTAGGAAAAAGTAAGCAACCCCAAACAACGTGTTTAATTAAAGCTGAGTGGTCAGAGTGATTGTCTTTAGCCAGTGGACATGGGATCCAAATCATTCGCTGGTCAAGATATTAAACTTTACTCTAAACCAAAAAGATGATGAAGTCGCCTAATGTGATAAAAAGGGTGTACTATTCCAGGGCTAGTCATCCATTATAACTAGTACAGGTAACGAATCTAGCACAATTATGTCAATTCAGTCTTTAAATATTGCGGATGGCACATATTACCTAAGAGTTACCCTAATCCGGCCATATGTCACTGATTATTAACAAATGCTAACCACAGTACAGTAGTAATTTTTTTGGACCGGCCATGTATATTCTAGCATTTGTTAAAGGCTTGAGTACAACAATAGAGTTCCATGAGAAATTTGGTCACATGCGTCCAGTGTTTACTTATGCGAGGTTTACTTTAGCTACATAGCGGAAAAGTTAAATCAGGTTTAGTATACTGTTTTACCACCTACCAGATATTATGTAGATTTGTTTAGAAAATGTGTAGTCTATGAACAGTAACAAACAATTAAAAAAATCGTCAAAAACAGTTTAATTCTTCAACATCTGATGCGTTTATTCAACTCAAATGATTCCTTTTTTTAGTTAGCAGAGGTCAAACCGGGAATTCAAGTCGGAAAACCTACAAGTTACAAGAGAATGCCCAGAAGCCAGAAAAGATTACACCGCTGTTGCAGGAACCTGGTAGCCCTGATAGTGTCTTGACAGATTGGTCGTGTTCCCAGTTACCAATCAGAAGAGTTGTTTTGATTGCCAGGCAACATTTTTTAGTAAGTGCATGGTGTAAAATTGAAAAACTACTGTGCTCACCAGGAAGACTCATCAGGCTCATCAGCAAGACATTTACTGAAAGGCTCAACCATGAGTTCCCAGGGTATACGTATGGGTAAAAAGTTTTTTGGTCATTTCCAATCAGCAGAGGGCTGTTCTGATTACCAGACAGAAATTTGAAATAATTGCTATTTTAAAAACTCCTGTGTGATTTCAGTGTCACCAGTGAGGCATTTAATGAAGGGTTTTAATCTCTCTACAACTCGGTCCGTTGTGGTCATTTACAAAATTCGTCGAACAAAATAAAGCAATGAACGATGAAATCACATTCCATGCTTAAAAATCCATGTTTTGTGCGGATAAAACGTAGGACTAAAATGTGAAATTTTATCGACACAAAAGCTTGTTTTACAAGAATGGAATGTGATTTTATCCCTTTACTCTTTTAACCTAGCGATTGTTGGAAATAACAAGCCCCAAGTGGCTGAGATTGTAGTCTGATTTGCTGCACAGAATTTATTTTCATAAGATTTCTGTTAACATTGAACAGAAACAGCAACCCATGTAGCATTACTAATTCGTTAGATAAGTAACTAAAAGTGTTATGAATGCTACTTTATAAAAAGGATTAAAGCAAGTCTAGACTGAAGTGTTTGAGGCAGCGGTGGTAATCAACATATTTCTAAAATATAAGATGTAAAAAGTAGAATACAAACTTGGTAACGCCTGGGTTTCCAGTAATCAGATGCTTATTATATGCTTATGTGTTAAATCGGTTAGACGCCAATATGGTTAGACATTCTGATTAATGGTTAGCATTAATTATAACTTGAATTAATATTTGCTTCCAAATGCCAATGAATTTAACTATCTTGGTTTAATACCTGATGAAACTAGTCATTCAAAAACAATATTTAGGGCCTTATTGAGAGACTGAGAAACATGTTGCCAAGATTATACCAGCTAAATAATATTCTAAACTACAAAAATAAATTTATGCTGATTATGCAGGCGTTTAAAAGTATCTTGAGATATGGTATCGAAGTTCACTGCTTTACTTATGTTACCTTATTACAAGGATAACAAACGACTCAAAATGAAACATTTAAATGTTTTTACTAACATGAAAATGAAGACAGATGCCAGTTGTTTTTTTTTACTTTTAAAATGCTCAAAATTAGGCAGTTAAGAGACTTTGTTATTGCTCCGACCATTACTATTATAAATTCAAGAAATTTTCGCCCTCTAAGAATACAAGGTTTAGAAATTCATAATTTTAATTATGTCGTAAATGTAATATGTATCGTAAAAATCAATTTGGACGGAAAATTAGAGATTACTATGTACCGACTCTGTTTAACAGCCTACCGATTAATAATAATACAGATTTCCCACCTGTGGAAGGTTACAGGATGTAGTGCGAGACAAATACACCGGGACCAAAATTGCAGTGTAAAGAATTGTTCTCTAAACAATTATTAATGTGTTCTCTTCAGGAATCTGTGAAAGGACTGCTTATTTGGGTTAATTTGTGGAAAGCTCAAGACAATGGGCTAAGTTCAAGACATTGGCAAATTAGTAAAACAACCTAAAAACTTTTTATCTTATTAATTTGGTAATTAGTAGAAGCATTCTAAAATGGCGCTTTCACTTTTTTATCTTACTTTTTACTTTACTTTGAAATACAGTTAAGTACGTTTGCATTTTAGGTAATCCGAATGTATCTATAGCATATCGTTTTACTTCTTTGTTCTAAGTATAATAGTTTTAAATTTTATCTTCACGTTTTATTGGTGCAATTAATTAATTTGTAGCTTTCTAAGTTTCATTTGTATGTTTTAATTGTACATAGTTTTAGTTATCATCAGGGCGTTAATTTCTGTAACGTCTTTGTATGCATAGCACATACACCTTCACATTGAACTTCGACCTATTTAATAATTTACTGAAATCAAATTTAAAAAATAAAAATATTCACTACTAAACTATAATTATTCGTCCTGAAGAATTCCATTTATTTATCTCTATGGCTGCATTTTCTAATAGGATATTAGCGTATTTCTGCGTACAAATTATATTTTCCTTTAAAACGCAAATCGAGCATTGGTCGTAAAGTTATACCATCACACTAAGCCATTTTGAAGCCAACTAATCCACTATTGGTGCTGCTAACAATTTCATTTCGCAGTGCTACATTTAAGGGGAGCAAAGGGTGGCAAATTAGACAAGAGATACTATCCCAGGAGTAGTAATTGCACTCGGCATACACGAAGGAACAAAATTAAGATAGGGTTATTTTCAGACAAATATAGTAACAAATTTGGCTGTGGGAGGAGGATTTCACAGGAAACAGATGGCCCAAACCTGGGAAAAATTTTTTTTTATAGGATTAGGGCCCAAGATTGCCCTTGTAGTCCTTCATGAAAAAGACTAATTGCGACACTATGGGCATTTAGTTGTGATACATGCGCTAGTCACATGCCTTCTCTAGTGTCAAGGCAGGCTTCAAAAGGAATAGTTAGCGAATACAAAACCAACTGCAGATAGGTTTCTCACTAAAATTGTTTACTACATTGATGGATGAATTCATAGCAACAGTCCACATTTTTCTAGTGAAGTCTCTTAGTTACTCATGAAACCCGAAACCAATCACTTGCACTTTTGCAAACGGCCATCGATTGTAGTGAAACTACATATACTTTGAAACTGTTTTGTTATGCTTTATTAGTATAGGACGCTATAATATCACACTTGGTCTTACTAAAATGCTGTAGTAAAATGCCACAAATATTTTTTTCAGTTAGCAATACTATTTTACGAATATCTAACGACTTTTCACAGAATGACACATAGCTAGGGCTGAATGCCGTAGACAGATACCAGGAAAATTTTCATGAGAACCAGTAATACTCATTTTTTTCAGTAGATAAAGACGTACGTGACGTCTCTCCTACTAACTTCTATAAAAGAATGCTAAAAATACAGTTTTTTTAAGATTATCAAGACTGCTGTTTGATGAATAACTGAAAACACGCACGAAGAGTGGTAAGAATACGATATTTTCAAGATTTCCACCAACACTAATTTTGTAAATGGTTGAGGAAGATCAGCAATGTCGTCGTCCTTTACTGTAAAACACAATAGAAGAATGCGATGAGAGATAACTAAGCTAAATATTTTATGAATAGCTGAAGACATCACCAACACCGCAGTTTGTTATTGCTAAAATTCCCAAAAGAAAACCTTAGAAAATACATCAAATCATTGCCAGACTTGAGGCAAGCAGCATATCATTTGCGTCTTGCTCAACTAAGCTTGGACTCTTTGTAGCTCCGTCGACTTAAGGCCGATCTCATTTTGACGTTTAAAATTCTTCTTGGTTTTCTGCCTACCTCTTTTTGAACTTAGTCAAGCTACTTGGACTCATGGCCACCCTTAAAAACTCACCATTACTACTAAACTTGACTGCCGTCGATATTTATTTGCCTGTAAGGGTGGTCCCCGCTTGGAATTCCCTGTCTCAGCAGACAGTTATGGCGCCATCCGTGAATGTGTTAAAGCGGTTGTAAAGAACAAACCACTTAACTTGATTTCTTAAAAGGCCACAATTTTGTGTTTAACTGTTTACATTAAACTCCTGGCTTTGACAACTTCTGCTGGAGTGTCTCTGCATTTTTTTACTGCAGCCTGGCCAATCATTTTAAATTACTTTTAATGCGACATTCTATTTACATAAAGGCTTTTAAAATCTTTACATTCTTTTTGATATTTTATTCATTGTTCTGTTATATGACAATTGGGTCATTCACCCTTCTTTTCCACTTAACTGGCGATACCATTGTGTATCTGGCAGATCTAAACATTGGTGGCAATGCGGTTGAGATTCAATCCCTCCTTTCCTAATTCAACCCCACCATTCTATTGGCTATGCAATTTTTTGAATTTTTTCCCTTTACGTTAGCCTTTTATTTTTGTATCTTGGATCAGTTTTCACCATAACACCTTCATATTACCTTTTTCTTTTTTTCTTTATTCTTTTACATGCATCTAAAATGCTGCCCCTTTTTAGGGTTGCAGTCACTGATCCCCACGATCCTTGCCAGACCTACTGTTCCAGCAACAAATAGCGTATGATTACTATTATTATTATTATCAAAAGCGACCATAGTATAGCTGTATTACTAATAATACTAATTGTGTGAAATCTGGCTAAACTTACCAATGACGCAATAAAAATTCTTTTCACTCTCCTCTACCTTTTGGTTGTTTTTATAAATTAGAAATATCCAAACAGCCAATGCTATCTCGAGTCCACCATGGATCTGTAAATACATTTTTTTTAATGTTAAGCTTTGTCAACTTTGATACACAAATTTGATAATGGAATGCATCCTGTTCCAACTTAAATTCCATTAACATACACTGAGTAACACCGAAGCTATAGGAGCACTCAGTTGGCCAACTTTTTACATCACACATATTTTAGCATTAAAGTACTTGTGTAGTTTCAAAAGGGCCAGGCTTAAGACCGGATTTAAGATATGTTAATTTACTTACGTTTATCCGCATTTCTCCCTGTACATTTCTAACTCTCTTCTAGCTGAAACGTCAAAGCAGTAGACTTTTGGCAGATTCCGTGTAAAAGTTTCCTACTAGAAAAGCTCTGTGCTAGGAAGTTGCACAAGCTGTGCACGTGGTGTTACAATAACTCGGATTATACAAGTACGTCTAAAGTCGAATAATAAATTGCAACACTTCCTTTATACATTACCAATCCTCAGCAACTGTTACTAGGATCTCGTCTCTTTTCTCGAAAAAATGGCAATCATTAATTTTCACCACCAACGATTCTGACGTACATGGTACATGTAACCAAGACACGCACGTTAGCGTGTCACCGCTAAAGGCCTCTACAGACAGAAGAAAATTTCGTGCGAAGCAATGCGCGACTACGTGCCTACAAGGTCAAAATTGCTGCAATCATATAGTTGGTGTTGCGTTAAGGACCAATATTGCAGTCTTTTTAACACCATACTGCGACTCCGTGCAGCCGCGAGCAGCCAGTCTGGTTAGGGCTTTAGTCGTTGATGTGTTGTTGTATTTTTGTTGTTGCAGAAGGCAGCAGGCATAAGCATTTGTCTTTATCTGAAGCAGCAAAGGTTTTATAGACTACAACGAGTAACTGGATAAAATACTTGCATGCAACAAAAAACGGCTGCAAATCTGCTGCACAATCAGGCATTATGTCCCTATAATGCAGGGCAATGGTTTTGGTTCGTCGGACGACTTTTTCAAGGAAAAAAATTGCTACCAAAGATCGTTGATTTTATGTTGCCGGCTGGCTAGCTAGCTACTAGTAGCCTGGAAGTCAAATAATTGCCAGAGACTTTAAGAAGCCGATCGTGAACGACTCAGAAGACTTTATGAAATGAAAGTTGCTGTGAGCATTGGGCGACATTAATTCTGTATACCTTTAGTGGTTTGGGAATGGAGGGTCCTTGTGTTAATGAGCTAACTGGCGCGTTGGTGGACTATGGATTATTAAAGTAAAGTTCAGTATTATTAAAACATTGTGTGAGTCTCGTATCTCGTGTTTTTGCAGATGCGTGTAAAGGGTTGGACGGTTTACCGGAAATGATGCACTGTAATGCCACAAAATAAGACATAGCAGAACTATTCAAGTTAAAAAAAAATACCAATGCGCCAAGTTTAAAGTTGCGCTGTACGTCTGATGAGTGGAAACTTGGCTCGTTTTTTATATCACACACATTTCAATGGCTGAACCTTGGCGGGTTTTTGGCTTACAATTTCTTGTTTTTGGGTTAGATCTACGTATCGTTACAAGGACTGTTGCAGTAAATTGTCGCTCGAGTGCATCCTCGTCTCCCTAAAAACACAATCGCGTAAAATAATCCATTCGGAAAAAAATGGCGTTGACAACGTGACAATTTCCAAAATAACAAATTTCTGTAAAAGTTATGAGAAATTTGAATAGTGGAATCATCAAAATAAAATTACTATTATCACTCGCGACTATATGTCAGCCGTTTGCATCTACCTCGAAATGTACCCTACAGAACATTTGTTATAGGAGAAACTCGAGAGTTTCATGTGTTAACGGGGAATGAATAAAATTATTAAAGGGCAATTACATCCATTTTGACATGCATGTTTGACTTTTGGATCACTTACACAATAACTAAACACAAGAATTGCGGTAAGAATACGTTACGTACGTCCGATATAACAATTTAATTCCTGCATCACCAAAACACGACGCGGAGGTCACCATTGTTTTCCTGGAACGCGCAGAAATTAATGCCGACATACGGATGTCTTTGATTTCGACACGCAGCCGATTGAGGTAGCTGTATTGACTGTGAGGAGCTCAAGCGTCTGACGGCCTTAGCTGGCCACTACACTGCCGGCCAGCTAAGGCCGTCAGACGCTTGAGCTCCTCACAGTCAATACAG
>JAHWFP010210215.1:0-12430 GCA_023313725.1 Lithobius niger
CTTCCCCCGTTGGGTGGTCATGATTCTTATCTGAAAATAAAATAAAAATAAATAAAGATTAAAACTTAAGACCTTCGGTTCGGTCAACTAACACGACATAAACGCCGGAAATGACGAGTTAAAAGTTTTGCAAATTCCGTTCAAACGAACTTTAAACTATAATGGCGTTTTGTTTTGTCATGACGTCGTGAGGCGCGAGCTCACATTCGGGCGTGTTTCTAAACTAGAGGGAAGAGTGAGATGGATTCCTCTAAGCCACGCCCCTCAACGTCACCAAAACCGATCAGTTTAGAAACACCACTGCCTCACTTTTCGTTCTCAATATTAGAAAAATTAGCAATAATCGCTGCACATCTATTTTCAGCAAGAGAAATGTTAGTAAGAACATAATACAAATGTTTATTAATCTCTGTTTAATTGGATTTTGTTTCTAAATTTAGACATTTTCCATATCTCACTTCCTACAGTTTAGAAACACGACCGTCTCAGCTACTAATGCGTGATGGCAGCCATGTTGGATCAGTAAGTGAGCGAGAAAAAACTTGCCTCACTTTCCTCAGCAACATCTCAGTTCCATGACGTCACGCTTATGTAAAGTAGGAGGAGTTTGGATCAGTCACCTCGAGTTAAGAAACAGTTTTCCTCACTTCCCTTAGACATCCCTCTAGTTTAGAAACAGCACCTTCGTAATGTTGTAATGTTGTAGAGTCTTGTGGAAGTGAGGGGCTCGTAGAGCAAGGTCAGCTTTAATGCTGACTGTTTAGCTTATTTTTGGCTGTCTGCAGGAACAGATGGAAGGTGAGGTAATCTGTAACGTTTCGTGAATATACCAGGTACAGGTGTGAAGTGTTGGAGCTGCTCTTAAGTCCACAACTTGAGCAGAAATTTGAAAGCCGTTTGGCGCTTTTCGATTCTCGCGCCTTCCAGTCTTTAAATAGGCCTCCGCCATGATTGACAACGTAGAATTAGAAAGTAGTGTTACGGCCTGTGTTAAAGCACTCCTAAACACAAAGGAATTTGTTGCCATGATTGTACGTGCAATTCTGGAAACAACCACGGAAAAAGTTGTAAACGAACTGAAAACTTCAGTGGAATCTAACACCGGAAAAATAGACGAACTGGAGAAAGTAGTCGAGCAGCAACGCCAACAGGTCGCTGACCTTGAGCAGTCACTTGCCGAGCGTGCTGATGAGCTGGAACAGTATGATCAAAGGAATAGCTTCTACGTATCTTTGGTGTACCAGAAAAACCACGAGAAAATTGTGATCAACTCGTCATAGAGCTTTTACAGAAGCAAATGGGGCTTCTTGAAATGGACATTGACAAAATAGACAGAAGTCATCATGATGGAAAACCAAATGCAGACACAAACAGGCCAATCATTGTGAAATTTGTTTCGTACCAGGTTCGTGATCTGGTATTCAGAAAAAAGAAAACGCTAAAAGGAACTAAAATAACAATAAGAGAAGATCTAACAGTATGACGCCTACTGTTGAAGGATGCCATCGGCAAGTTTACCTTAAAAAACGTGTGGACCGCTGATGGAAAAACTGCAGTTAACACCAAAAAAGGCAAAAACTATGTCCAGACAGCGACTGCATTAGCAAAAATACGTTAAATTTCCATACTGAATGAACTGTAGTAAAAAAATTTCAGATTTTTAAAAAAGTCTCTTTAAATACGGGTATTTTTCTTTTTTTTTACCTTGTGATTGACGTTTTGTACATTTTTTTCTTTTTCTCTTAATATTTTCTTTTTATATTTAGTTCCAAGTTTATTGTCACTAGTTTATTTTACTAGACAAAGCCAATTTATTAAATGCATCTTTCAACCCTTTCCTTGAATGACACACTCTCCCATCTCTCTTTCTACTAACACTTTTCCTGACTTTTGAAGCTGATAAACACATTAATTGTTTTGATCCTGACAACAATTTATTTCCCAATGCTATTGAAAGGACTGCATACTACTCAAGCTCAGAATTTGTTAACAACGTTTCTTCAACTGTAAAAGATGATGACTCATTCACAGTACTTAGTCTCCAGAGTGTTAATGCTCATCTCAAACAACTTGAGTCGCTTATACAAAATTTGAACTAGATACCTGATATTACAGCTTTATCTGAAACTTGGCTATCTGAAGAACTTGAAGGTTTATGTCCCCTCAACGGGTATTCATCCATTGCTAGTAACAGGGGTAGGAAGAAAAACGATCATGGTGGTGTACTACTTTATATTCAAGATGGTATCAGTTATCGGAGGCGTCAGGATATTGAACTTAAAACTGGCAGGTACACTGCTTAGTCTCTGTTTATTGGAATCAACCACGAAAGTCGGAAAAAATATAATTATTAGTGTGATCTACAGGCAGCCTAATGCAAACTATGATGATTTTAATCTGAATCTGCTCGATTATAAAAAAAAGATGCAAGTGTCTCAAAGTGGCTCAATTCCAATTCCAACAAGAATCACAAATCATTCAGCAACTCTCATTGACAATATATTTTGCAACAATCATTCAGATTCCTTTTTAGCTTCTGTTTTGGCTGAGCCAATTTCGCATCACTTAGTTATAATAATTTCATACCACTTTTTTAAGAAAGCAAAAAAATATACAAAGCCAAAGGTTATTGAATTTTCAAGCAGGACCATTAACCCACAGTCTATTAATGAGTTCAAGAAGGCCCTCCGATGTAGCTGTCTGTAACCAGCTAACACTAATGATATCAATGGTACTTAGTCATTTTTCTGGTTCTTTTCAAACACTCTACAATAAACATTTCCCTCTTCGTACCTTAGGAAAACCATTAAGTATAAGCCTAATCCTTGGATTACCCCAGCCATTGTTAACTCTGGTAAAACTAAATCCAGACTATTTCGTGATTTTTTACGCACGCAATCTCAAGAAGATGAAGAACGACATAAAGCCTTTATTAAACTTCATGATAAGTTATCAAGCAAGCAAAAAATGCTATGTTGAGAAGACTCTCAAGGCAGCAAACAATAATGTTAAATCTACTTAGAGACTTCTTAATTGTTTGATGGGCAAAAAGAAGTCAAGTGACTTGATTAGTACAGTATCGAGTAATGGCGAAAGTATCTTTGAGCCAGATCAAATAGCCAATGTATTTAATAACTACTTTGTTTCTATTGGTTCAACTTTAGACAAATATATACCTATTTTTAATTCGCCTGTGCAAGATCTGTATTCCTTACTCCTTGCACAGCACCTGAAATTATTCTGATTATTAGTAAATTGAGCACTTCAAAATCTTGCGGCCTTGACGAAATAAGTTCTGATATTATTAAGAAAACTGTCCCTGAGATTGCTCCAGCTTTAGTCAAACTTATTAAACTAAGTCTCACTACAGGCATTTTTCCTGACATTTTAAAAATCGCCAAGGTTGTAGCAATCCATAAGGGAGGGTCAAAAACTGACCCAGGTAACTACAGGCCTATTTCTGTCTTGCCTATGATTTCTAAAATTTTTGAGAGAGTGGTCTTTAATCGTTTGTACTCTTTTTTAGTGAAGAATTATATTTTAAAAGACAATCAGTATGGTTTTCGTAGTGGTCGGAGTACTGAGGATGCTGCCCTGCAATTTACTGAACACATTATTGTGTCAATTGAAAAAAAACATTATACAACTTCTGTTTTTTTAGATCTAAAGAAAGCATTCGACACTGTCAACCACCAACGCTTACTTCACAAACTTTCTTATTATGGTATTCGGGGAATTGCAAACGATTGGCTCAGGCGCAATCTTGCAGACAGGCAGCAGTTTGTTCAGGTATCAAATGCCTACTCTGCTCGTAAATTGACTGTGGTGTTCCCCAAGGGTCCATTCTAGGTCCTTTATTGTTTCTCCTTTACATACATGAACTTCCTACCATTTCAAAGCTTTTGCAGTCCATTTTATTTGCTGACGATACAACCCTGTATATATCGGGTAATAATCTTCTCAGTCTTCAGATAACATGCAATGCGGAATTACAAAACGTGTCACATTAGCTCAGCTTAAACAGACTATCCTAGAACACAGTCAAGACAAACTACATAATTTTTAGGGTCCGCCAAAAAAGCCGCAATTATAAGCCTGATATCTACATCAATAACTCTAAACTAACAGAAACAGACAACTTTTTTGGGTTTAAGACTTGATTCACATTTGAACTGGAATGAGCATATCCATTTTATTGTTTTAAAAAGGCGCTGGTATTTTGCATAGACTTAAAGTCGACCTACCACAAAAATGTCTTAGGCAAATTTATCATGCTTTAATTCAACCCTATCTCAACTACTGTACTTAAGCATGGATGAATACTTGTAAAACAAACAAGTTTACACTGCAGTTGCTTCAAAACAGAGCTGTAAGATCGATTTGTAACAAGCCTGTTAAAGAACACAGTCAGCCACTTTTCTGCAAGTTACAAATTTAGCCCATTTAGAAAAATATAGACTTCAAAGTTGGTGTTTATATATACAAAAACAAGTGTAACTGTGTTCCCACATTGAACAATGAAATTCATAGCTACAATACTCGATCTGCCACAAAACTTTCCATAGAACCTTAATAATTCAATCATCTTTACATGGACAAATGCCTATCGTTTGGAACATGATCCCAGAGGAAATTAAAAACTACCCATCCATAAATACTTTCAAGAAGAAATGCTTTACACATATCGGCTGCGATATGTCCCTTCTAACTTAATGCAGGTTTTGTCATCCAGATGTTTATCCTTTCCCACTTCTCCTGTCCTCCCACTAACAAATTATTCAACTTACGAACAAAATAGGATAATAAATTTTTGAGTGATTACCAGTTGTTAGCTGCATTGTGCACTACATTTTAAAAGTGCTTCTTATATATTTTTCCTTATTTTTTTGTATTTCTCATTTTCCACTACATTGCATTTGATGTTGCCTTGGGCGACTTAAATGACCTCGGTCTTATTCACCACGTTTTTTTTTTTAATTGCATCTCACTGTTTGTGCAATAAAGCCCCGTCTCTCTATCTCTCTCTCTCTCGGCGATAAGGGCAATGGAACATTTCGCCCATTTGTTGAAAGATAAATAAATTCCAAGCCATCTTGACTTTACGGTGGAATAGGGGAGGGAGACAGAGGATGAACTTCTTTATTGCTGGCTGAGAAGGGTTTAATCGGGAGCCATGTTTTTGTTGAGCAATTTAGAATCCTTAGACGTTGTTGTTGTTGTGGTGACGGGAATAACTAGTTCATGGCAGTCCCTTCAGGAGTTTTTGGTCCATTGTGAGTGGGTTGATTGAATACTGTCTGCGTGTTGACAATACGGGGAGGGGGGGAGGGGGGAGGGGGCGAGTGGTTAGATGCTCGTTGGTGTTTTCGGTGTCAGGACTTTGGTCATATTGGTTCTGAACGTAAAGATATTATCAGTAGTAATACCCCGAGTGCTTCTCTGAAATCAATAATTTGCGTTTTTTAGCACGAAACTTCTTTCCATATTTAATTTCCCGAGACCGAAAGCCGAGGGAAATTTGTTGGAAAGGAGTTGAATGCTAAAACACCCAAATTATACATTTCATAAAAGCACGAGTGTGGTCGTCCCAAAACGACTCTCCAAAGCAATTTCGTTGTACGGTTTCGTTTTCGATTCACCTTGGTCTTTTCAGTGTAATTCGGATTCGCTTTCGAATTGCCGTGGTCTTTTCAGTGTTAGGTCGGCGTGGTGCTCGTTTTGCGGAAAGAAAAGAAAAATTCTCACTAATAATACCCCGAGTGTTTCTATGAAATCGATAATTTGTGTGTTTTAGCACGAAACTCCTTTCCATATTTAATTTCCCGAGATCGAAGGACGAGGGAAACTTGTTGGAAAGGAGTTGAGTGCCAAAACACACAAATTATAGATTTCATAAAAATGATAAAAGCACGATGGCATTCGGTATGAGAATTTTAGTTTTCTTTCACGAAACCGATGCTTACTTGATTCGACATCAGACTTTATTTAAGAAGTGTTTTACAGTCAACGTTTACCGTAAAATTTTGAGTATACTAGACCCATTGATGTGTACGATTTTACGATGTTTACAATTTACGATGTTTTCCCCTAATTGGCATAGCGACACCAGCCCCATCGCATTTAGTCGCCCGACGTGTAATTTCGTTTGCTTCGGTGTTGGTATTTCGCATTAAGTAGGCCTACACCTCATTTCTATGCCACTGATTCATCACGTTGAACGTATCCTGACGAGAACACTTCGTGTTTCCGTTAAAGTTTGACGGTTCACGAAAGTAACGTCATTTCCCTAACATGGGCGTAGCTACTCCGAATCCTGACGAGTTTCGTGTTTCCGTAAAAGTTCGACGATTAACAAACTAAGGTGAGGTCGTTTCCCTAATATGGGCGTAATCTATGCAAGTAAACAGTTTGCCCTAGTGCGATAAAGCTGCGATATACTGTCAAGATCTGTGGTTTGTTGGTGACCAGTCAGTGATGAGTGAACCATCGATCTGTATAATTGCTGAAGCAGAAAGGTACGGTGTGGTCTCTTCAGCATAAGTCGAACATTATGGTCGTTTTACAGCAAAAAAAACAACAACAATAGTTCTCTTGTATATCCAGTGGTAGTACGAACTGTGTGCTGGAGCAGAATTGCGTGAGATAAAAATCTTCGACAGTGAGCATGAAATGACAGATATCGTTTTGTCGCATATTTTTGCGGCTTTGTGGGTGTGTGTGAGTGTCTGTCGTTTCTTGAAGTTGACCTTGTGCCAAAATTTCTGCAGGAACTGTCGTTGCATGGACATGGATGTTTTTGTGGAGTGAGAATTGTGGGAATTTCGTTAATCATTTTTTTTTTAATTGTGTGGGGGCAAATGTGAGCAGGGTGGTTTTTGTGTGGTGTGGTAAATTTATCATCGAAGTCCGGAGTGTGAGGACGTGGACGTTCCAACTTGCTTTGCCTTAATCACACCTGATGCTTGACGGCGGTTGACTTTATACCACACGCTGTTTGCTGTTTGCTGTGACGTGCATATCACGTGAATGGGCTAGTCCAATCAGACGGCCAAACAGCCGTTGTTCTCGTTTGTTGTTCTCGTTTGTTGACGTCACGGCAAACAGCCAATGCGCATGGTTTAGACATGAGAATGTGCTCTTCTTTTGTTGAATAGAAAGGTCTGAGGACTTTTAAGGTTCCCCCTTCCTTCGCCTCATAGTTGTGCTATTTGAATTGCAACTCCCAAAAATGTTTATCAGATTGAGCAAAAACTGGTAACGAATATTCAGGATAACACGTTCATCAAAAAAATGTCCTATACCAGTTTCTTACAAATCGTAGATGGCGGCTAAAAACGAAAACAAAAAATAAACAATAAAAAAGGAATTGAGCTTGTAACTTCTAAATCGTATAACGTGTTACATTTGGTACACGGTGCACCCTGTACTTATGCTGTAGTTAGGCAACTGAATAGCAGCCGAGTGCACTGCCTGTGCACCTGATTTTCTGCCTAAGTACAGGGTGCACCGTCTACCAATACAACACGACGTTACAATCGTTCATCACATGCAGGCTAAGAATAATATTACGATTTAAAATTTTTTTTTAAAGAAAGATACCAAGTTTTTTTTGCTGCAAATACAAAAAAACATCGGCATAAAGTGCGTCCAACAAAATTTTGCAAGCTAAAAACGAAAAGTGGTACTTGTTTCGTTCCTTTGTTTAGTCATTGACAGCCGTATTTTACCGAACTGTATGTTACAGAACTATAACACCAGATTGACTGGGAGCAGACTAAAATCTTGTTCAAGTCGGATTCCAGCAAGGGGGCACACCTCCGTGCCTTAGAATCAATGGCCATTCAGCAGTGTAGAGGCATGTCAATAAAACTACTGAACATACAAGAACCAGCTTATAAAACGATTTGTAACATGGTGACACCTCAATTCAAAACTAGACTGGAAGCAAGTTGGAAGAAATTCCTCCCCGCACCACCAACTACGGAGGAAGAAACAGATGAAGTAACATCGACTATGAGCAGTGCCAACAACAGCCTGGAATCCTGACTCAAGGCCTACTGTGATGTGAAGAGGAGGGAGTTTTGAATTTTGGAAGTTCGTTGGGTTTGGAAGGATTGTGAGTGTGGGTGCCGGTGGCTGAACTGCCTGACGAAGCCAACCAGTAAAGGTTGTCGAAAATTCGCAAGTTGCGAGGGGAAAACATTTGAAGATCTTTGACTTTTGGTTTTGCGTGATCGAACTGTGAGTATAAGTCATGAACTTGAACCAAAGTAGAAATGCTGAGTCGACCGATTTTTCGGTATTCAGAACTATAAATTTCTAACTTTCAAGACCAGGCTTGATGACTATTTTGGCAACGAATTGAAACTCCACTATGACTAATGACTGTGTCCCTAGTCATATTTTTTCTCATTCTCACGTAGTAAAAAAAAATTATTGGGCGTCATTTGGCTGTGAGTTGTTGCTACTTTTTGGTGAACGGAATTGGTGGTTTGGTGTTGGCAACGTTATATACTTTTCCCAGGTACCGTTCATATTGTCTCCTTCCTAGGAAACTGACAATTATTTACATCGTTGTTAAATAATTAAATAAATAAATAAACTACAGTTAACTAATGTGGTATTTTGTGGTACTTCAGGAACTTTCATCTCCTAAAATATTAAGTAACCGGGTAACAGTTCCAAGCACTGTACAGAACACTTGTGAAAGAAAACAATATCCTGCGTAGCATGAGTTATAATCCTTCTTCACGCAAAAGATCTCGAATCAATAACTAAATAGCAGAAGACAAAAGACCTCCAGACAGACGGTATTAACGCACGAGGAAAGAAAGTAAAAGAAGGGAGCCGGGGGGAGGGGGTGGAGAGGGAGATTGTTTTCTTCGTAACCTGCCGGCATAGTGAACCTTTTGTGCAAACTCAGTTTGTGTAGAACTCATCACAATCTCAAAGGAACGAAACGGCAGCCAGCAAATTTATCGACTCCAAGACCAACAAGTGGCTCAGTGTACAAAAGACGGCTAAGGACGCTCTCCAGGGTAATTAACCATCGCCTAGACAACCGTGTTTGCTTGCCGATGAGCGGCACCGACGAGAGCATGAGCATTCATTAATAGTAAATCGTACGGTTTCTCCTCATCGAATATGAGAAAAATTGTGAAGAGACAAAAAAAAAAACCAGTTAATTTGAGGAGAAGGGCAGCTACGGAATCTTCAGCGTATATGTATAAGCGCCGGTGCACACGTGCGTTTTTTTGGACGCGCGGCGACGTAGCCAACCAATGCACACGTGCGTTTTATTAAAGCGCGTACGCACTCCGGTGCCGCTTCGGTAACGTATGTGCGCGTTCGGTTCCCTAACCTCGTGTACAAAACATTATAGTTTGAAACCGATGAGACGATATTGCTTTTTTCGCCTACCTCGTGAACAAAAAATATATTTTAAAACCCAATGCGACGAATTTTGGTAGATTGATGTACTAATTTAAGACGTACCAGGGGAAAATGTTATACAACTTTTGCAGTTAACTGAAAAATTCGGATAAGTTCTTTAATTACTTCCCAATGATTCTTCAATCATTTCTGCAGCAACATTTCATGTTTCAGGATAATTCTTTACTCCCCCAATAAACAATTCCATGTCTATTTCTTCGAAATTGGACGCCATTTTCGGTAACGCTTTTGCGGTAAACGGCGTACGTGTGCACCGCTTAAGTCATCCAAGGCACTCAGAGACGCAATTGCGTTTTTTAACGCTGCGGTACCGCTGCGTTGACGGGGGGAATTGCGGTGCAAAACGACCGCACAGGAGCAACGGGCGAGCGGCGGGCGGTAACGCAACGTCGACGCAGGTACGTGTGCAGTACCCAACAGATGGCACGTAAATCAAACCGCAAATGCGGTACCGCACGTGTGCACCGGCGCTAGTGAGATGCGACAAGTACACACGCAAGAGACTGTACTGAGACAAGTCGTGTGGATTGAACCAATAACAGCTTTGAAGAATCGTGGCAAGAACAAACATGCTTTTAGGGCCCCCGCGCACTAGGCAGCCAGCTCGTGCGGCCAGTTGTCGTCGCGGCCAAAAAAAACACGGCGATGTGCCACGCGGCCACGTCCTTTTTCCATTGATAATTCTCGATCACGCGGTGAAAAATGTACACGGAGCAAATATGGTCGCCCTGTGGTCGCCTGCACGCCATCCGGGATCCCAGTGGCCACGCAACTGTTTGGCCGCGGCAGCCAGTCAGTCGCAGCGGCCACTGGGATCCCAGGCGACATGCAGGCGACCACAAGGCGACTATACTTGCTCCGTGTACATTCAATGAAAAACGGAAGAGGCTGCGCGGCACGTCGCTGTGTTTTTTGGCCGCTTCGACCACTGGCTGCACGACCTGGCCGCCCAGTCCGCGGAGGCCCTTATGCTTGTCTAAAACCAATACAAGTGCATGAAAACTCTGCGTGCGATGTGTTGGAAACTGTTCAAGTGCGGACTGAACTAAGCACAAAGAACCATACGTCGGAAGGGAACGGCGAATGTACATTTGAGTTCTATGTTCGAAGTTTTACAAATAATTCGTTTTTACATAGCAAATGTACATAGGGCAGCCACAAGCCTGAAGTCTATTTATTTATTTATTATATTTATTGTACACATTTATTTTTTTACAAAAAAAAAATCATTTTATTTAACAGCTGCTAGTCATCAGAAGCAAACTAACGCTCGTATTAGTGAACCTACTCAATTTTGAACCTTATGAGACGTTTTTGAAGGAAGAAACACGTCCAGCAAGAGGATTCGAATCATGAGATTTTGTCCCGGGTAAGTCAGAATTCAATATGTGGGTGGTAGCCTCTCATACGAAGTGACTGGCTGGGACTACGCTAAGTTCCCCTTTCATCTTAATGCAGCTAGGCTGAGTCAGGGGTGCCCATTTCCCCCAAAGACTACTAGGATCCCCACCCCATTTTTTTTTTCAGCAAAATCCCCCTCCCTCCAATTTTTGGAACAGTTGGTATGTTTCCTAGCATGAAACATAATTTGGGCTCCAAATAATCATGCTATGAAATGTACAACTTTTAGAAAGTTGAGGGGGGGGGGGGGGAAGATGCGATTTAAAAAAAAAAAAAAGAAAGAGTGCGGTTCAGCAGCGTAGTGCGCCATTATAATTAAATTTATTCAGTGTGGCATGTCTGAATTATTTCAGTTTTCTAATTTTATTTTAAAGCTGTTCCCTAAAATAACTCTTACATTTCAGCAGAATTTGGGAAGCTTGCATATTCGGCTAAGGCTAAAAAAAAATATCCTATTATGTATCAGTTGGCCGGGTTGTTGAAGAAAATTATGTCCACGTGAACATGATCCACGATCCCTTGTTCCTTTCACCAGGGACGTAAAGGTTTACCCAAACCTTTACGTCCCTCCTTTCACACTTTTGACAAGGCATTTTTGACAAGTCCGACCAAGTAGGAATTTTGAAAAAAAAAAATTATGGTTTCTGTGGAAGTGCAGGCAGGGTTTTTTTTTTGTATGTTCATTGTTTTTAGGTGCCTGAAGAAGCACCCGGTTGTAGAAATTAAAAAAAATGTGCTTATTACATAATGTCCGTCAAGGGTTATCTAGTTGTCCGCCCGGAGTCTTTTTATTAATTGCCTGCTCCAACATGACTGTACTTTTACCAACATGACTAATTAACACTGGCGATAGCCAGTGTTAGTAAGGGTCAGCCTAGGGTCTCTGTGTTAAACTCTTAACTTTGAGAGCTTATAACTCCGTCAAAAGTGAACATTTTAAAACCAAATTTGGAATCCAGCCTCGACTAGTCAAGGCCTCTCTACAGTCCAAAAATTGTGAAATTCGGTCCAGCCAAAGCAGAGATCCAGAGCGGGGCCAAATAGACAACTTCTTGTTCTGCTTCTTCTTGTTGTTGTTGTTCTGGGGATGCTTTCGTCTGTCCTCTCTACAGGTCAAACTACACCACCAAAAATCATGGGAATAGGCTCAAATCATAGCTTCCTATGTGAACATGTGCCTTTTCAAGGTTATTTTAGTTAAACTGACGTAGTTATTTAGAAAAAAGCCATCACGTGCTAACTGAAACAATGCTTTTTTTGCTGATTAAAAAACAAATTCTCCCTACTGTAACGAAGTTCTCCCAACGTACAATAGGGAGCGTTCACAAATTATGTAACGCCTGGAGCAGGAGTTCAGCAAATGTGTTACCATCTGTTACGATGGGGGGAGGATGAGTATGATGAAGTTATATGTAACACACTAATTGTGTGCTACATTTGTATCTACATTCTTTTAGTTAAACTAGTTTTCTTACATCTGCTTAACGACTTAAATTTTTTTCTGCAAATATCTGGTCATTACACCCCTAGGTATTACGACTGCTCATAAAAACGAATTCAATAAAAAAAAACCTAT
>JAHWFP010210248.1:0-21261 GCA_023313725.1 Lithobius niger
TTGAGTATATAATGTGTACATTATTACATCTACTTACAAAGAGTGATCCTCCTTTTTCTGCTTCTCTTTCTTTTCAATGTATAACTATTTCCACTTCATCAGGGTAACGGTTCTATCTTCTTCCATCATATGTGCCTTACATGCTGCCTTTCTTTTTCTATCGTCAACTCTCTTCTTTTCTTTCTGATCTTCGTCCATATTTTCACGTGCTGTTGCCTTTCTTTTTCTATGTACTTCATTAACTTTAAGCTTCTGATCTTCGTCCATATTTTCACGTGCTGTCTCCTTTCTTTGTCTCTCTTCTTCTTTAGCTTTAACTTTCTGATCTTCAGTCATTTCTCTCCGTCTTTTGCGCATGTTTACAGTTTTCTCCCGCCTCTGCTCGGTCTTTCTGAATTTCTCTTCAGCTTCTCTGTTAACTCGCTTGTCCATCTTTCCTGTTTTTCGACATCTTTCCTCATCTTTCACCCCGTGTGCTTCTGTTTCTTCCAAATCGCTGTCAATGTTGACGTCTGAATCAAACTCATCTTCTGACGTCCTCTGGTTAAACTTGTAGTGTCCATGTGCGTACGTAGTCACACCATCAACATCGATGTACCTTTTATCATCATAAGGTGAGAGCAGTTTCTTACTGACAATGTTGGTGGTTATTTGATTAGCTTTACTCGATATTGTCGACAACGTACCAGTTTTTACACTGTGCTCTTGTAAACACTTCTTGTAACCATCGTGTGTGATGTGATGTTTCATGTAGATCTTGCTGATGCCCTTCGCAGTTTGCTTCGTTCGTTGTTGCTCCGTCACAAACGAGTACATCTTGGCTCGCAGCCCTATAAACTCAACAATGGGGTCACCACCCTGCCCATTCTTGAAGTACCCCAACTTTTGTTTGTTTTTGTCGGTGTAGGATGAATGATCTAGTGGGTAATTACTGGTATCGAAAAGGTCAGTCTTCCTCATGACTTCGTAGAGGTCTCGGGTTTCAATTTCGTACATGAAAGAGTCAGTATCCATGAAGAGAAGCTTGGCCTTGGCTCCGTACGTGGGTTGGACATACTCGTAATGAAACTGGTACATGACCAGTTTGCTCAACTTGAGTATGGTGCATCCCAATTATGTTGGTAGATCGCACTTTACCGTTCGTGTCTTGAGCATTATGGATATCAGGTCGTTCTTCAGAATCAGAAATGAATCCGCGTACGGCAAAGAGGTGTACTTGACACATTTGAGGCATTCTTCACAATCTTTACTGACTTACGCTTTTGTTTATTCTCGATCGTCTTCCCAAAAACCGAATTGTTTAACAATTTGTAAAAGTCCTTCTCGAAAGCATTCATCACATTTTGTCTCTTTTCCGTATTCGCTTCCATGTAAGGACACAACCAAGCCCGCTGATGGAAGCGGAGAATCCTGTAGGTATGACGCAGAAACATGCCATGCTTCAAGTAGAATTTGAAGTTTCTATAGTGAACCACGTACTTCTTTTATCATACAGAGTGGAAACCAGCTTGATTGCCTTCTTTCCGTAAATTCAGACATGTCTTCTATGGCTAGTTTCTCCGGCGCCTAGGGATAGTCGCTGTGTGATTCGTGCAACTCTGCCGGATAGTCGAGATCGACCATCAAGATGTATCCAGTATCATCGAGTTCGCCGCATTCATCGAGGTTAAACTCTCGAATTTCTTTCTTAGTAAGCCAAGTAAATTCTGAAGTAGGAAGAGGCTCGCTCATTGCTTTACCCCACAAGTTGTTGGTGTTGCGTTTAATAGGAAGATGGAAGGTTTTGTTGGGTCGTAACTTTCCATGTAACCGTTGTTGGCGACGGCGTGCCGCTTTCCGATGTAGGCTAACCCGCCTCTTATGCCAGAGGAAATAAAATTGTGTTTGTTCACATAGGTAAACAACACTAATCCCACTTTAGACATGCGCAGACCCACCGCCCAACTGAAACCTGGGGGTAGAGACGTAATAACATGGGTCCAGTCTGTAACTGGTTACGCATAATCTGCGAAAGCATTCAAAAGCCTGTGCCAAGATGTAAACGTCTACCATCTGGTAAACGGTGTAGTAGCTGGCCAATGTTTTGTCGCTTAGCTGGTTCTATAAAGTTTCGGCATCTCTGTAATCAACGTCGCTGATTCCTTCTTCTTTTATAGTCGAATAGAATGCTTGTTTCAGAGGCAGCTTCGTCTCTTCAAACACGCTCTCGTTCGTGATGTATTCGTATGGGTAATGGCCCTTCAGCGTAAGCATTTCTAAAATCTTGTCTTTGTACCCGAGAAACAGTTTACCAAAAGAACTTTCCTTCGCCCGCAAACTTTCCTTCAAGACGTTAAACTCTCCGCCGCTCTTCTTGTAATTTTCAGCCAGAGTGGCGAGGGAGGTGCTCAAGAACCCGAACGTGTCTAAAAATCTGAGGGTAACCTGAGGCGGATCTTTTTTGTGACGCATGTACAAGTTTTACGCTCATGCTTTGGAATCGTTTGGAGGTTCTAGCTATGATTTGTACTTCATTCTGGAACTTTTAAATGGCTGTTATTAATAAATACATGTCGTAATTTCCCAAGCCGTGGAAACAAGCTTGGATGGTAGTTATCGCTTTAGCCGTCAAGTTGCATTTTTTGCAGGCTGCTCTACGAAACTTACCAGTCCAGTGGCAGTGGTCCCTCACTTTTTTCATGCCAATGAACGATTTTCTGCAGTAATGACATGATGTTGCCTGCTTGAAGTCGATCAATTCTTGTGGCGACAGTTTCAAGGCCTTGCGGTTGGACAGTATGTCTCCAAATTTGTCGCCAATTTTCTTTAAAGCTTCCACAAAATGCTTCACAGCATCGGTTCCATGGCAGTAAGAATGTGATACTATTTTTTCTTCTGGTCCGATACCAACGTACCCATAAGTGTTTGCTGATATAAGCAGTTTTTGAAGACGATGGAGCCTGTACCGCTACTAACATGCATTCCAAGTCCGCATATACTACCCATTTGTTTGGGTTCTGACACTCAAAATGTTTAAATGACAATGTGTTTTCTCCGGGCTGGAGAAAGGTCAAGGCTTGCGTCAAATTGATAGCTAAACATTCGTTTCTACGTCTCGTAAGAAGATATTCTCTAGTAATGCGGGAGAAACAGTTCAAGCAGTAATACTTTTCATGAGTACCCGACCCTTGATACTTCAAAAATTCTCCAAGATCGAGGACAGCGCAGTAGTGGTAGTTGGGTTCTTCCTTTCCATCGGACATGTACAGTAGATGAATTGGCCGTCTTCCGACATCATTCATAGCGCATCAAAGAGGGTGAATGTCTTATTTCTCGTTGTACCCTATGACGTTGATAGACATCCGTTTCTGTCCTCAAACTCCTTTATTGAATTTAAATGTACCGGATACTGCAGCATGTTGTCGTCGAGTAAGTGCTTTGAGTAAGTTGGAGGATCCTTCGAATAGGTACGATCTATCGAAGCCAACACTGCGTAAAGAAAGCACTTGTTGTCGTCTTTATTCTTTACGTTTACGATGTATTTTTTTCTTCAACTTTTTAGGTGTACGAATATACGAGCTGGCCTGGAAGGGATCGTACCTACCTGCTTTAACACGAAGGGTGGTAATGCTGTTGACCCTTCAACCGCTTCCCTCTTTGGTAAATCCCTCTATACCCTTTTGAATTTTTATGTAAGCTTCATTCACGAACTTCGGTAACTGCGATAAAATATAGAGTGGCGTGTAGTAGGAACAGAACACAGATTCCTGGTTCTCCTCTTTTTTCTCAAATACTACGGAAAGACAAAGTTGGGCCATGCAAGTGTTGAGAGTCGTTATACAGTAGGTCAGTAGGTTAGTCACGGCTCTTCTAGTGACACACAAGAGGCTGAAAGGGTCCAAATGTAAGGCGCTACCTCCTTCATTAAAACACTGCATGTACGTCAAGTACTTGTTGTTAAAGGCTTGAAGTACGAAGGGAGGGTCGAGTCTTTCTCCAATGTCGGACGACAGATGGTCACAAAATTCCTGGTACGGTGGCATGAAATGTTCGGCATTCAAGTGCTCGGTCAGCGCATCTTTTTCAGGAAACGTATCTTCGCAAAAGATGCAGGTAAACGTAGTCTTGGTGGAAGACATTTTCCTCTCTTTTTTAATATCCTAAAAAAGAAAAAGAAAGAATGGAATCCTATAACGTCTTTTCAGCGGCGATACGGCAGACTTGCACGCCACTTTCGACACGCCGTTACACTTGGACTCATCGAAGCAGTATTGCATGGCTTTAGTTACATCGAAACATGTCATAGTTTTCCAAATGTAGACGAAACCAACAACCTCTTCAACTATTCCACGGATAACGGTGCAAGATGGAAAACTATTACTGTATCAACAGGATCTTACGAAATTTCAGATTTAACCACCTTCATTAATGGCAGCCTGCTGCAAGATGGTCAAGGTGATGTTGTCGAATCGCAGCCAAATATAAATGAACTACGGTGCATCTTAAAAATAAAGAAACCCAATTTTCTCGTCTCGTTTCGAGGAGAACGTACATTGAGAGATTTGCTGTGTTTCGGGGATAAGGTAGTCAACAAGCTCACAAAGGTGCCAACACTGTAGACATATTAAAACTCGACAGTATTCTGATTCACTCAGATATCATCGGCTGATTGTACGTAAATGGTCAGACTGCTCCTACACTGTACAGCTTTTTTCCCAATGTTTTTCTCGGCTACAAAATCATACAAATCCCGCACAATTTAGTGTACTTACCAGTAACGAGACACGTAAGTAGCGAAATGAGAATCTGGTTAACCGATCAAGACAACCGTCTCCTCAATTTGCATGGGAAAACTGTTACTATTTTCCTACATCTCAAATCGAGGTAGAGAAAAAAAACCATGATTGTATTTCGTAGGCGCCACTAACCGATTGAGCAGCCATCAAAAAGACCAAGGATGGATGAACTCACACCAGCCAATCGAACCTTCGTAAACTTTCTCTGTATAGGAAAGATGTAAGGAAAAAATAGAGATATAATATCCATATCAGTAGTGCAAAACTACCTAGAACTTGCAGAACCACTGCAGGTCGATGGATCGGTGGATTTGTACGTGTATCGTGAGTATTACCCCATTGTTGGTACTAGTCTGAACAACGTAAATTCGGAAATAAAGGTAGTGATTGAAAACATGGACGCATTCACCCACCCATCGCGAAGCTACGTGTGCGTGAAAGGAAAGATAGCGAAAGCAGCAGATGGATCGACTTACACAGATGCTGATCTTGTGACGCTCGTAAATAATGGTGTGGCCTTTCTGTTCAACAATATTACATATCACCTCGGTGACAAGTTAGTGGATGATCTGAATTACCCAGGCTCGCTACAACTATGAAAGCCTGCTGTCCTATGGATCAAAGCGGATGGTTAGGTGCGTGCTGAAAACTGGACGATGCTGCCGCCAGTGCCGCAGCAACTGCCAACAAGGGATTTGTGACGCGATACTACATGATAATCAAGCAGACCAATCCTAAAGGCAGTTTCAGCTTCCTCGTACCTGCTCCGCACTTACTAGGGTTCTTTGAAGACTAGGACAAAATAATTTACGGCGCCAAGCAAACTTTGACCATAATGAGGACGGATAACAGCGATGCGTTGTACAAGTCAGCAGCAGCCGACAATGCCACCGTGCAACTCACTCATGTCTGCTGGCTCATGCCGCATGTCGTGCCATCCAATGAACAGAAACTCCAACTCTACATGTTAATCGACAGAGGTGATGATGTCAAGCTAGGATTTCGGCATTGTCACTACGACAGCATCGAGGTACCAAACACTACATCTCATACATGGCGTTTGATCACGACTTCGGCAATTGTAAAGCTAAGGTGGATCATTCTGGCATTTTCTACCATTCGGCGAATAATGCAGTGAAGAATCCAGCCGCCAATGATCATTGTAGTTTGACAGATTGTCACGTGATGCTAAATGGGGAAAGATATCCCTATCTAGAGGGGGGGGATTGAGGCTTAATGGCGCGTCGACAGCTTGGTCATTAGCGCCAACCTCAGTCACAGTGCAGTGGTCCGGGTTGCCACTGCACCACACATTACAGAGATATTATTCAAACCCCTAATCTAAATCTTGTCATACATCTGTACCTCCTGCAAAAATTGAAAAACACCGGACAGGAGGACAGACTTATCGCCCAATTGACGCACAATGTCATGCGGAAGATGGAAACGACGACGAAAACCATCAAGATGGCAACAATCAACAAGGAAGTGCCGGACCGTAAGTGGCCGCCGACACCAATAACATTCAGGAGGGTCAACCCCCCGCAAAAGGAAACAGTGAGTAAGTCGAGTGTGACCAATGCGCAAACGGGCCAACACCACCTCCTCACGGCGACTACGGCGACACGCCGAGTGCCATTCCTCAACAGTGCCTTTAATAGCTCGTAATTTATTGCCGTCCTGTCCATCCCACGAGGCCTGCCAAAAAGCATGTAACCTCAGACGCAGAGTTGGAAAAGCGTCCGAGGGAACAAGCCTGAGATCCCTACCGAGAGGGCCAGAAAGGGCCCCTCTTGCTGCAGAATCCGCTTGCTCATTTCCACCTATCCCAACATGGCCCGGGATCCAGCAGAAAAGCACGGTTTTCCGCTGGCCAGGCAAGCGGGAAAGCAAAGCTTGGACACGTTTTGTCAAGGGGTTCCGAGGATTGTAATTCGCCAAGGACTCCAGGGCACTCATGGAATCGCTAAAGATAATGAAATGCGTGCCCTGAAGGCCAAGGATCCATTCCACCGCCAAACCGAGAGCCAAAAGCTCTGCAGAAAACACAGAATAGCCTGATGGAAGGCGATGGGCAACCGTCACTCCCTTACAAACACAAGCACAAGCCACGCCAGCGTCTGACTTCGACCCATCAGTAAACAGCCGCTGATAACCGGCGTACTGAGAACACAGCCGCCGGAACTCCTGTAAGTACCGTGCAGGTAGAGTGGAACCCTTCGGGAGGGACGCCAGAGCGAAAATGAAAATGCCACTTGGGACAAGCCAAGGGGCTACTGGCATCCCCCCAAGCCTCAAGACGCTGGGCATTTCAAAGGCTATCTCCTGACAGGACTGCTGGAGCCTATCGCGGAAATCACCCTTACCCACCATGCGTCTACCGACTCGCAAGTCTGGCCCAAACACCATGGACCAAGCAGGACTGGATTCCACAGCACGTAAACGCACAGCATACTGAATGGCCAGCTTTCGCCGACGAATGGCCAAAGGTGGCTCCGAGGCCTCAGCATAGAGGCTGACCACTGGAGAAGTTCGAAATGCCCCAGTCGCCACACGCAGGCCACTGTGATGCACAGTGTCCAACATCTGGAGAGTCGAGTCACTAGCCGAACCATACACCATGCACGCATAATCAAGTTTGCTGCGGACAAGGGCTCTGTAGAGGCGCAACATGACAGCGCGATCGGCACCCCATGAAGTGCCCGACAGAACCCGCAAGATGTTAAGCGCCCGCAAAGACTTGTCTTTAAGTTGGCGCAAGTGTGGAAGCCAAGATAACCTGGAATCGAACACCAGACCCAGGAAACGTGCCTGTGGGACAACAGGAATCTGCGCCTGCCCCAAGTACAGGCAAGGATCTGGGTGCAGCGTTCGTTGGCGGCAAAAGTGAATGCAAGTGAAAGTGAAAGTGAAAGTGAAAGTGAATGCCCTATCTAGACCTCAATGTTAACGTTGGAAGCGGTGACTACGCAACGTTGTATCAAATGTTTATGGAAAGTCAAACTATGGCAGCAATGATGTGTGCGTAGACCCGATTCATTTCAAGAGTACCTACCACTCGTAATCCTCGACTGCACTAAACAAAGTGAACGATAGCAGTCAGGAGTGGTTGATGTACAAGTAAAGATGCGGTTTCGTGCTGCGGTAGCTGTTAATACGAGATGTCACGATCTCGTGATCGGCGACCGAATGATGAATATGAAGTTGGATCGAGGCAAAGTCGAGGTTGTGTATTAAAATAAAGAGAGGACAAATAAAAAAGTGGCAGCCAAAAGGAAACAGAAACGACTGAGAAAGAAGAGTGTACAGCGCGGTTGGTTTTTACCTCTCCTTAATACGTTAATTGCCGCCATTGCTGGTGGTGCGGGTGCTTTAGGAACAGGAGGAGCTGCGATAGCATCGGCAGTAAACAAAGCAAAAAAGGATGCAAAAGCATTGGAAGAGGCTAGACTACACAACCTCGTGATGGAAGGAAAGGGGTTGCGTTTCAAAAGAAGGCGGCTCGCAGCAAGGGGCGGTCTTTACAAAAAGGTTGGTAGAAGACTCTACTTGAAGCCACAAAAGGTCTGTTACCTCTGGAACGTCCAGTAACCACCATCGATATTAACATGTTTACCAAAATGTTAAAGATTCGTCACTACAGGGGTGCATTTAGTTAAGACAAGCTACCCTCCACGATATGGTAAGGTGGGGAATGCGGCATTGTGAATTTACAAGATTTTAATGCTGGAAATGGGACTCACTGGGATTGCTATTCCACATTAGACAATAAACCCTTCTACTTTGACAGTTATGGAGACTTGCTGCCACCAATGTTGTTAAAAAGATATTTACCAATGGGTGTACATTATAATGTGGACAGAGTTCAAGCATTTGATCAAATTTATTGCGGTCATTTGTGCCTCTTTGTACTGCTGCATCTCTCCAGAGGGTTCAAATTTACCCACATCTTGGATCTAATGAAATAAAAAAAGGTTGCAAAAATCTCCTTTTTTAAACCTTAAAATTAAGGTAAGAGTTAAATTGAAAGTAAACATTCTCTTTCACAAACGCATCCATGTTTTGGACTCGAATAATATCATTTGTATCAATTGTCTTTGGCGTTTTATAAATGGTTTTGCTGGACTGTTTGCCTGCTGTTTTAGAAACTTCATAACTATAATCACCAAATATACACCAAACTCTGACAGGTAGTGCTGCATCGCTAGAATAGAGCACAATTTTGTGGAGTGCTTGCGGAGCCGTCACTATGTGTGTCTTAGCTAAATTGGTCGACCAGTCTGACTTGGCTGAGAAAGGTCTCGTTACGTGAAATGATGTGATGTTATAGCACGAATTTTCAACAAATTCTTTCGTCGTGACATCCCTCGTATCGACCGGCGGAGCGACAACCGCTATGTGCTTCCCCTGTGCCAGAAACGGGGTTCTTTCACCATTCAGACAGAAAAAGTTCTTGTCCAGATAACTCTTGTTAACTGCATCAAGGCTGTTGCGTGGAACTGCTACTTCTCTCATACGCTTCTTTTTAGCGGAAAAATTATCATTCTCAAGTATCATGATGTTTGCTTTCAAGTCACTCGCTTGTTGTTGCAAATCAATCTGTACAGATGTCACTATTCTACGTACTCGGAGCTGAAAGCGACCGTGGCTGACGATTCAATAAATCATTGAAAATTTTGATGTGGAAAGCGTTTACATGACGAGGGAACCATAAGTGGTTGAAAAAAGTTGTAAAGAAGGGAAAAGATGGAAGATTTCTCGTAAAGTGGAAAGGATATGATGAGAAATATAATAGCTGGGTGGATGAGGTCGAGCAATTGTAAGCAAATCTTTCCGTTGCTCATACCACACAGTTACTGCTTGTTTAACACAAGCTTCAAGTTTATTTTTATGGTATGTTTTTCAACATTTTTTGAAGACCCATTCTCAATTTTGTTTTGATCGTCATCTCTGTTTTTACGAAACCCGCAGCCAGCTTTTCCTTCCATTTACTTGATGGATTGTCTAACACACGTTTAACAGACTTAGCCAACACATTGTCCGCCTCGTGTCTTTGGTTCAAATATTCCTTGTACTGTATACAATATCGTGATTCATACAAGCTTTGTCTAGATTGTTGATAACAGGATCTCCTCGAGCTAGACGTTTTTCTAGTTTAGTCCCCTGTAGCAGTATTGATAACCGGGTAAATGCATTTCAAAGGGTAACCAGTTGATGGCTGTATTTAACAATCTGCCACCCGTTTTCCGTCCTCTTTTAATGAAATAACACTTTTTCACCACATTTCTCACAATATGTGACTGCTAGCCGTCTCTTGTCAGTGTTAATTTTATAATCACATCATGCACATTGGCTGTGGGATCTCGACATTTCAAGCAAAATTTTCATTTTAATACCTCATTTTTTTTACTTACACCAAACCCTGATTTACAATTTCCAACCAATTGTTTGGTTAGTGTTATTGGACACATAAATACTGTTGAATTACACACTCACTTCTAGTTCATTCACTTTTTTTAGGGGGGGGGACCATGGGCATCTAGTGTCTGTAATATCAATTAATTTTCCTTAATCTTTACAGCTTTTACCTGTATGCGTAATGAGTAGCAATTTTTTACGGAGGCATGTGCTTTGATTGTTTAAAAAAATGAAATTTCGTGTTTGTGCAACATTCAAGTGGAAGATAGAACAACATGACGACTTAATATAGTGCTATTAAGTCGTCATGTTGTTCTATCTTCCACTTGATTGTTGCACAAACACGAAATTTCATTTTGATGTGGCAGTAATTCAACATCTTGTTAAAGTAGCACTATCACTGATTGAAATGCGAATGAAAATAATGTGGTGCTATCTAGCGAAAATGATATTGTTAAGCTTTATAGCTTGCTTCCAAGTGCACGAGGACAAACCAAATCTTCACTCAATAATTAAGGATGTCGTGGCTTGTTTGTTTCGTTAAAAGGAATGTCGTTTTATATTACTTCGCTTGGTGCAAGCAAGAGCTAGATGGTACTACATAGCACTAGAGGGGGATTGAGGCTTAATGGCGCGTCGACAGCTTGGTCATTAGCGCCAACCTCAGTCACAGTGCAGTGATCCGGGTTGCCACTGCACCACGCATTACAGAGATATTATTCAAACCCCCACCTAAATCTCGTCATACATGTGTACCTCCTGCAAAAATTAAAAACACCGGACAGGAAAACGGACATATTGTCCAATTGACGCGCAATGTCGTCCAATTGACGCGCAATGTCACGCAGAAGACGAAAACGACGACGAACACCATCAAGATGACGACAATCAACAAGGAAGTGCCGGACCGTAAGTGGCCTTCGACACCAATAACTTTCAGGAGGGTCAACCCCCCGCAAAAGGAAACAGTGAGTAAGTCGGGTGTGACCAATGCGCAAAAGGGCCAACACTACCTCCTCACGGCGACTGCGGCGACACACTGAGTGCCATTCCTCGACAGTGCCTTTAATAGCTCGAAACTTATTACCGTCCTGTCTGTCCCACAAGGTTTGCCAAAAAGCGCTAGATGTTGTCAGATTTCGTCTGCCTTCAATCGGTGATTGTGCCACTTTAAGCTAAGATATCAAATAAGCACATTTTTCTTTATCGCTTCAAATCAAACATTGCCTTTCATGGCAGGTTTATGTATAATAATGACATAGCTTGAAACGCTATCAGAATGCATACCTGTTAGTTGTAGGGCATGGCAGTTTCTTGTTAAAACTACACACAAAAAATTTAATGAGTTTGAAGGAATCACTCACGTTCATAAAAACATTTTAACATGAAACAGCATTATTTCAAAACACAGGCTATATATAGACATTTTCTCCCTCCCCCTATACTATTGCGGGGGCAGGGTATGGGCATGGACATCTAGCATCAAATAGCGGAAATCGTTACAACTTCCACCTGGGGGGAGGGGAGAGAGAGCAAATTTTCACACAATAAATAACGATGCATGCGGCTTGATTGTTTCTTGAAATTAAATTTTGTGTTTATGCAACAATTAAGTGTTGGATAATAATGATATAGCTAGTAAAACACTATCAGATTGTTTGTTGTGCATAACGATTTCTTGTTAAAACTACACAAAAACAAAATTGTATGAATTTTTATGAAAACACCCACACTCATAAAACATTTCAACACGAAACAGCACTATTTCAAGACATAGTATCTGTGCTTTAAACTCCATGGTTGGGCTTTAATTACGATTAAAGTTGCTAACATATGGTTGCTTACGGGGCAAGGTAGCCTAATGATTAGCACCACCATTTCATGTGTAAGAAGTCATGGATTCGATCCTAACCTCAGCCACCCCTATCATTTTCGGGAAGAGAAGGGTCCTGTGATGCCTCGTGCTCATGTCGATTGCAGCATGTAAAAGATCCTTTCCGATTGGAATTACCTTGAAAAATTGTTCCTCTCTCCTTCTAGCACCATGGCTTTGGCTTGGAGTTCCGCAAAAATTACAGCATATGGTTGCTTAACCAATAGCATTTCAAGTTAAAAGTGGCTATAATTTTTTCCCTATATTACAACATCCACATTCATAAAAAAATTTCAAAACACAGTTTCGTTGCTTTTAAACATCACTGGTGGACATAAATTAGAACTAAACTTGCAAGCATATGGTTGCTTAACCAACAGCATTTAAGTTAAAAGTGGCTACAATTTTTCCCTTATATGACAAAACCCCACATTCATAAAACATTTCAAAACACAGTATCGTTGCCACATCACTGGTGGGGTTGCTAACATATGGATGCAAGTTAAAAGTGGTATTATTTTTTTTTCCGTCTACATATTTCAACATTACCTAAATTTGCTTATAAAAACACTATACGAGTTTTTTTTTTCTAGTTATACAGTCATTTTACACTTTTTTTAAGAAAATGATAATGAATATCTTACCTTCTTAAATTGTTGTGTGGTTCAGTCAAAGTTTTCTGTAGAATTGGATTGAAAGCTTGGGTCACGCATTAGAAATTGATGTAACTGCTGTCATCTGATAGCTGAATGAAGGCAAGATAGCTTGTTGAAAATTCACGAAACTGCGAATCAAAGTGCAAAGATGAGCTGGAAAAGCAATCTTCTTATCAAATGACGAACTTCATTCCTCTGCTGATTTACAACCAAGTGAGATTAATGATTTAAAACAGACATGATTTCCACAGGATTATGAAATTATATGTGTGTGTTATGGAATTGTGTTTCCATTTTTAGTGAGAGGAGGTGGTAGGTTTGCCGAAAAAAATCCCTTCACACAGATTGTCAAAAGTGTGCTCTCCCACCCTCGTTCAGATTAATGATGTTCAAAGGTTCGAGTCCGATGGTTTGTGTGTGTGTGTGTAGGGGGGGGGGTTGCCAAACAACCCCTTCCCAGATTGACGTCAGTGAGAGGGGGAGGAACAAAAAAAAACCTCATCCAGATCGACAAAATGTGATTTCCCACCCTCGTCCAGATCGATGATTTTCTGTGGTTCGAGGGGGGGGGAGTGAGGCAGCCCGGGTGGTGAGGTCCCATGGGGTGGTGACAAAAAGACCATCGTCCAGATCGATAAAATGCTCTCTCTCCCCACTTTCCGTTCGTCTGTTTCCATTCCCGTTTCCGTTCCGTTCGTCCGTTTCAGGTCCATTCTTCCGTTTATGTTTACGTTCTGTTCATCCGTTTCGTTCGTCTGTGCCTTTTCGTTTCGTCTGTTTCGACAGTTGCGTCCGTTTCGTCTGTTTTGTCCATTTCGTTTCGTCCGTTTTCGTTTTGTCGTTTCGTCCGTTTCGTCCGTTTCATCCGTTCTTTGGTTTAATCCGTCCTTCCGTGATGCAATATCGCATTCTTCCCTACTCGAGAAGCTAAGGAGTTACAACTGCGAGATGGGCTACCATTTTCCTACAAGATTGCTTTCTTCTTCTACAGACTTTTCCAGACTTTTTCTTGTAAAATGCTGTTGTGAAAAACACCTCATGGAGATTCAGTTGAGTTGCCATCGAGTAGGTTTTGATGGCGCAAAACTATAACAAAGTCATGAAAGACCGTAGTGGCATAATAGCATCACAAGAAGAAAAGAGGTTGTGGCACAACATGACCTAGTTAGACACGAGAAAGTACACACAATTCAAGTTCTTTGCGAAGTGTGTGGTCTGGCAGAGGATGGTAAGATGGTGAGGGTGGAAGCCACGACTCATGAAGAATAAATACCACGGTGATCCTTTTTGCATACGAGTAAGAAGTGATGCATAACTGCGAAATCTACTTGCAGGAAAACTAATGGACAGTGAAGATAAGGAAATACTAAAGTGCGAGGAGGTTGGCCATGCACTTTTCCTGGAATTTACGAAGGAGTGCTTTGATAGCAAAACCACAGCCCTCATGGGTCCAGTAAAGAAGAATCCGAAAAGCAAAAAGGGTGTGAAACACTTGAAAGGGGTCATTCAAACGAAAAGCAGCAATGCATTGTGCATAATAGGTATTGCAAGGTCAAGAGGTTACATTGTTCTTTACCTACTCACATTCGAGCTTATGACAACTGACGGGTGCTTGATACAATTGCTGAAATCGGATCTAATGTGGGAACTGGAAAAAGACTAAAACGTTCTCGTGTATAACGAGTTTAGTTCTCCACCTGCTATTCCTGAGGAAGTATCTGTCATATATCAGCTAACTGTGTATGCATGAACATTGTGTTTGATGCATATCATGAGTGTAGCATTAAGCATCATGAAAGACAACAAAGTTATTCTGCCAAAATGCCAACGCCAGCAGTCTTCAATTGTAGAGCACGTTTCAAACCTACAGAGCAGTAGCGAAGAAGTTGATGGCCGATTACTTCTGCATATACAGCACATTGTCACCTCTAGTACTGCTTCCCGAGGGTTCTTGTTGTCTCAATGTTGTGTTTGTATGCCTCGTATATCATTTCAAAACATCCTGGGGCATCCTGGACTGAAGAAACTGCAAATGCTATCTTAACAACTGTGGATGCTATGTGAGCAAGGGACATCGACTAGAGTTGTGCCTTTACATGACCTGGCCACCAAAATACCCAGCAATGCAGTAAATTAGCTTCACCAAAATACCCATCAATGCAGTAAATAAACTTCCTGCAATGCATGTAGTGGTTGCGATTCTACTGTATATTTGGAACCAAGCATGCAGCACTGAATGTGCTAGAACATGATGTGTTTTCAGACTTACTTCATGCGTTTGATCCTGTACAACTCACAGAGGCTAAAAGCAAAACGGCGGAAAGGTTCTGTTTTGGAGGTAAGCTAAACACATTTGATAAACTTCGATATTTCCAATATCAAAACAAATGCTACAAAACATTTGGAAGTTTGTGTTCAACTTCAGACACTGTGTGGTCACACTCAAAGAGCTTACTTTCAGTGCTATAGATAGATAAATGCAGTGAGGGGGTACTCCCAACATTAATGACAAACTCCTCTACCACCAGAATTCCCTTCTCCGTGTACATGCTTCAAGTGTGCACGGGAAAAAATGTCTGCTATTGTCGTGTTGTTAACATTAAATGTAGCGACTTTTGCAAGTCTCAAGTAATTCCTTCTTGCAGCAATCCAACATATCAATTGCTATAAATTTACACTGAAGATTTGTGATGTTTGAAATAATTGTAGTTGCTCTTTTTTTTAGGTTCCTTTTAATGGTGTACCACTTGCTTTCAGAATAAATACTATTGTTAAACGCTTTATTTAGTAGCCTCTGTTTACATGAATGTGAAAGAAATCGGACGTATACGCACCATAATTATTTTCAATAGCAAGGTAAAATCCCTGTTCTGTTCTGCAATACGGACTCCTTGAAAATCAATATGGCAACTTACACAAGCTGCTAGTTATCACCATGGCAATACTTATTGTCTGAAATCTATCCCAGTATGAAATTCGGCTTACTTGAGCAGCAAAACATAGTTTTGAAAAAAAATTTTGTAGGTATTGTAGAAGCAAAGTAATACTCGCTTTTACTCTCGGATGGCAGCCAGTTTGGAAACCAATTTGGCGGCTAAATGACCACGCGACCAATTATGTGAAAAGTGAATTTTCAATGCTTAACCTACCATAAATTCAAATCAAAAACTAAATTTAGGGTACATCGAATTGCATACTCAACCCTTGCTAGCTCCATTACTTGGGGGGGGGGGCATGAAAAATTGCAATCCGTGATTTTAAGACTCCCCTACCCATGTACTAACTGAAACCAATGGGAAAAATTGGTTGCTTTTTTCAGCAACCCAACCCCACTAAATAGATAATTTGATCGCCGGCAGAGGCCATTTCTTCAAAATTCATCACGTTTTCAGTAAACCAGTAGTTTACAAAAAAAAAAAAACAGTTGGTTTCTTGTAGAGATTTTTGTTATCTATAATTTATTTCTCTATAAAATTTTCGATAGGAGTGATAGTTCGCGCGATATTTAAGAAAATATACAATGTGGTAGCCGGCGGCGGCCATGTCTTCAAAATGGCGGCGAAATCTCCAATGGTATTTTATTGGACTTTTAGTATATTACTCAAGTAGTGATTCTGGATATATCTGCCAAGTTTCATCTTTATCGGAATGTTTTCCAAACTTCGTCAAAAAATTATCTAATTACACCGGACTATACTTCTGTATAGCTAATGGACTTCTTCGACCTAACATTAAATGATAACATTTGATCGTGGAACTGAAATTCTAAGGATAACACGAAGCCTTGAAAACAAAAGGCTTTTAACTTCGTTTAAAATATTTTCGTCGCATTGTTGCATGAATGAATAGGCTTACCATCGAACCAAATTCTGCATTAGACCTATAAATTAAAACTGCAGTTAAAGAAATTAGGCCTAAAAACGCAAATTAAGCCTAAACTCACGTTACCATGGCACCGTCAAGTTGCTACGAGTTGCTGCCGGCCTCACCAAGAGCATCTTTCCCGTCACTTCCCTATACTACCACTGATCAATAGAGGCTACGTTGCGCATTACGATGTAACACTGTAATTGTGTGACTGGAGGTGCACCGTTTTGCAAAAATGAATAGGCTTAATATGCAATCCATATCTCCGTTATCTGCTACTTATGAAATTACAGCTGCAGGTAAAAATGAGACCTAAAAACTGACAATTACACCTAAAGTGTAAAATAGGCCTAAATGCTAACAGTTTTAACCAGCAATTCTGATGGTTACTACATTTAGATTATATAATAGAGATAACTGTTGCAATACGTGATAGAGGCGTGCGCCTTAACATTGGTAGTGGCAGAACTATACAGAAGACTGTTTGTGACGAGGTAGTTGCTGTTGCTGCGTATTGCTCTATATTAACGATCTGAAACGTTTAAGTCCCAATGTTTTCTGTCCCAAATTTGCTAACGAAGTCCTCTTCACTTTTGGAGATTGAAACATGGTTTTTGGCATGGAATTTACCAATTGTGGGACAAAAATGTATAACATTCTATACTGGTAAAAATAATCCAATGAAGTTTTTGATGATGTCATTGACCATGTCGCTCTCGCAAAAAACTTGGGAGTCTGGTTGACTGCCGACCTACAGTTTGGGCCCCATTGCGACCACATTGTAAAAATAGCATGTCAGAGGATGGACATCATCAAACGGTGTTTTGTATCTCGCTACTTTGAAACCCTGGTGTGTTCATTTAATGTATTTTTTCAACCAATTCTAGAGTATTCCATTCCGGGTATTGTCACTCTATCTCCAGGAAACATATTAATTTAATCGAATCTGTACAAAGAAACCCGGTTTAAAAAATAAGTCCTATTCTTAACGACTAAAACTCTTCAATTAAAGTCACTTGAAGCAAGGAGACTTAGACTTGAGTGAAATTTGACATTTTCGATATTGCGTGGTTTTACCAGCAACCGAGACTGCCTCTTTACTTTAAGGTATATCCCTCAGCTGCATTATTTTCTCATTTTCAGCCGGCTTAACAGAAATTTCAGCTAAATTGCGGCTAGCCACACATTTCGTGGCCACCACTGGCCAATTATAAATTCGGGTGGCTGACGGCTAATTTTCGGCTAAATCGATCGAAATGAAGCAAAGATATCAATGATGAAACTCGCTGCACACGAAAATGACAAAATGGAAGAGGAGGGGGGACATAGGATTTTAAGATGAATCACAAATGAAAAAGGAAAAATTCGCGAAGAACATTCAAATTAAAAATAAGAGCCGCATCAACACTAAACTGAAAGTAACCATGCATGCTAATGACCAAACAAATACACGGCACGCGTAAGTTTCTGGCAAGGAAATACAGTTTCAAACTATGAAAAATAAGGCAGACGAGAGCAGCTTATAGTTAGAGACAAGTTACAACTCTCCTTATAACCGTTTTGTTTCATTTTGATGCATTAAAACTTCAAAATACTCGGCTCTTGCCATATTTTTTTCCGGCGGCTAGGCCCGGCGGCGGCCGAAAAAATATTCAGGGGCTATCCAGCTGACGCAGAAAAATGCAGTGCAGTGGCTAACGGCGGCGGCTGACGGATATGCTTTAAGGGAGGGGTACTATATGCGTAGCCATAATTTCAAGTTGGTAGTTCTTTCCTTTAGAGGGGTTGTAGGAAATGATTCTTCTCGCACTGTGCTGTGAGGCCATGGAATGATCTCCCGGCCGATGTTGTTCAGGCACTGTCACTGGCTTCCTAAGATAAAGCTGAGAGGGGTTGAGCTCTGTAAATATGTTAAACTTTCTTTAGACCAAACAAGAATTTTTCCTGCAGTGTTTCTAATTTGAATATATAAATTTTCAGTCTCTTGTTTTCTTCTCTTTTTTTTTTGTATTTTATACTTACAGTTAACTTGGGCAGGGTGTTAGTGGAAAAACAAGTTCCCTTCCCTGGTCCTTTGTGTTTCCACAGTAAAGATTTCATTTCATTTCAAAGTTTGAATTGTGGTGCACAAATTATTCTTAGCAGTACACATCGAACCAGCCATGGAACCCCCATGAAATATCCCCCCATGGAACCCCCAAGAATTGCTGAACGTACTAAAAACAAGCATTATAGCAGTAGAAATCGAACTACATTCGGAACCCCACGAGATACACCCAAAGCCCTCCCAACGCCTTCCTGTGTCCTCTCCATTAGGCTGATTACCAATAAATTCTAGGTCGATTTGGACTCCTAAGTACGACTTCTATAGCAATTCATGAGTTAGAGCAATCATCAACAATTTGTTGGTCAATAACCTCATACGGGTGAGTGTTGCGGGGGCACATGAAGGTACCTTAGGGCGTATCTCGAGGAGGGTTTCCATAGCTAGCTCGGTTTATTAGCTAAAAATTGACTTGTGTACCCGATTTCATGGCTTTTAGCTTGATGTTCATGAGTAGGGGGGGGGGATTGAGGCTTAATGGCGCGTCGACAACTTGGTCATTAGCGCCAACCTCAGTCACAGTGCAGTGGTCCGGGTTGCCACTGCACCACACATTACAGAGATGTTATTCAAACCCCTAATCTAAATCTTGTCATACATCTGTACCTCCTGCAAATATTGAAAAACACCGGACAGGAGGACAGACTTATCGCCCAACTGACACGCAATGTCATGCGGAAGATGGAACCGACGACGAACACCATCAAGATGGCGACAATCAACAAGTAAGTGCCGGACCGTAAGTGGCCGACGACACCAAGAACATTCAGGAGGGTCAACCCCCCGCAAAAGGAAACAGTGAGTAAGTCGGGTGTGCCCAATTCGCAAACGGGCCAACACAACCTCCTCACGGCGACTGCGGCGACACGCCGAGTGCCACTCCTCGACAGTGCCTTTAATGGCCCGTAACTTATTACCGTCCTGTCTGTCCCACAAGGTTTGCCAAAAAGCGTGTAACCTCAGACGCAGAGTTGGAAAGGCATCTGAGGGAACAAGGCTGAGATCCCTACCGAGAGGGCCAGAAAGGGCCCCTTTCGCAGCAGAATCAGCTTGTTCATTCCCTGCTATCCCAACATGGCCCGGGATCCAGCAGAAAAGCACGGTTTTCCGCTGGCCAGGCAAGCGGGAAAGCAAAGCTTGGACACGTTGTGTCAAGGGGTTCCGAGGATTGTAATTCGCCAAGGACTCCAGGGCACTCATGGAATCACTAAAGACAATGAAATGCGTGCCCTGAAGGTCAAGGATCCATTCCACCGCCAAACCAAGAGCCAAAAGCTCTGCAGAGAACACAGAATAGCCTGATGGAAGGCGATGGGCAACCGTTACACCCTTACACACACAAGCACACGCCACGCCAACGTCGGACTTCGACCCATCAGTAAACAGGCGCTGATAACCGGCGTACTGAGAACTCAGCCGCCGGAACTCCTGTAAGTACCTTGCTGGTAGAGTGGAACCCTTCGGGAGGGACGCCAGAGCAAAAATGAAACTGCCACCTGGGACAAGCCAAGGGGCAACTGGCATTCTCCCAAGCCTCAAGACACAGGGCTTTTCAAAAGATATCTCCTGACAGGACTGCTGGAGCCTATCGCGGAAATCACCCTTACCCACCCTGCGTCTACCGACTCGCAAGTCTGGCCCAAAAACCATGGACCAAGCAGGACTGGATTGCACAGCACGCAAACGCACAGCATACTGAATGGCAAGCTGTCGCCGACGAATGGCCAAAGGTGGCTCCGAGGCCTCAGCATAGAGGCTGACCACTGGAGAAGTTCGAAAAGCCCCAGTCGCCACACGCAGGCCACTGTGATGCACAGTGTCCAACATCCGGAGAGTGGAGTAAAGCTTGGACACGTTGTGTCAAGGGGTTCCGTGGATTGTAAGTCGCCAAGGACTCCAGGGCACTCATGGAATCGCTAAAGATAATGAAATGCGTGCCCTGAAGGCCAAGGATCCATTCCACCGCCAAACCGAGAGCCAAAAGCTCTGCAGAAAACACAGAATAGCCTGATGGAAGGCGATGGGCTACCGTCACTCCCTTACAAACACAAGCACAAGCCACGCCAGCGTCTGACTTCGACCCATCAGTAAACAGCCGCTGATAACCGGCGTACTGAGAACACAGCCGCCGGAACTCCTGCAAGTACCTTGCTGGCAGAGTGGAACCCTTCGGGAGGGACGCCAGAGCGAAAATGAAAATGCCACTTGGGACAAGCCAAGGGGCCACTGGCATCCCCCCCAGTCTCAAGACGCTGGGCATATCAAAGGCTATCTCCTGACAGGACTGCTGGAGCCTATCGCGGAAATCACCCTTACCCACCCTGCGTCTACCGACTCGCAAGTCTGGCCCAAAAACCATGGACCAAGCAGGACTGGATTCCACAGCACGTAAACGCACAGCATACTGAATGGCCAGCTTCCGCCGACGAATGGCCAAAGGTGGCTCCGAGGCCTCAGCATAGAGGCTGACCACTGGAGAAGTTCGAAATGCCCCAGTCGCCACACGCAGGCCACTGTGATGCACAGTGTCCAACATCTGGAGAGTCGAGTCACTAGCCGAACCATACA
>JAHWFP010210251.1:0-22217 GCA_023313725.1 Lithobius niger
CCTTCATAATCTCTTTACCGATTACGGTAATTTTGGGAACCGCCGGATTTACTCTGCTCAAGTTGACTCATCTTGCAGTTCCTCGGTTGAAAGATGGTGTCGAGAGTCGGAAAGATTTCGACGTCAGTACACATTAAGCCCACCTGACGAAAAGGAAACGATAGTTGTTGGTTGCCATGGAGACTCCAATCCACCTCCTATTAACAGGGAAGACGAAAACACTCCTACATTGCCAGGATCTCTAAAACGCCCGCCATCTCGGATTCCCCTACGAAATGTATGTATTCGTTTGCAGAGTGGTGGTATTTCAGTATTGTCCACTGCAGTCGGCATGTTTCAATCGTCTGACCTTTCACCCGAACGGTTTTCACCCAGTGGAGCAGAGAGTACTAACATTCCAAACACGCGAAATACATGCGACCACCCTCCATCCAGTCCTGGTCCTGCAGCTGACTCGCAATCTGTTGACACTTCAAACCTGGACGGAAACTTTGTCCATTCTGAATCCACAAGGGCTAAATTTAGCTCTTCACAAAACACTGACGAACTAAATAACGGAATACTCAACCAACCTCTGAATCCAGATCATCCTGCAACAATGGCTACGGTTGACTGTTTGCAAAGTCGTGTCACTCCAGTGACATGCAGTGTAGCTGATCATCTGTGTAGTGCTGTTGCCCCGACTCTGTGTAGCCTGCCCAACCCTATCAAACCTTGTGATGTAGAACGTGAACTTAATCCGTAGTATTTGATGTGGAACTGAATGTTTTTTTCCTCATGGACTTATCGTTCATTCATTAAGGAAAACAAACTTAGAACATATTTGTAACATGTTATTAGTTTTCCAGGCTTTTACACATATTGCATAATATTCGGAGTTGAATATTGACAAATCTATAACGCAAAACGGCTTCTATTAAAGAAAACAAATAACTGGTTTTGGGTTGATGTTTTTGATTTTACTGCGATTCTGCTTTAGTATGCCACGGGTGACGATTCTATGTTATTACATGACTGCGCTAAACTTCAATCAGACGGCCAAACTACCATTGTTTTTTTCAAATGATGACAAATAATGACAAATTCATTATTACATTAAAGCAAAGAGACATTGTGTGTGGTAATAGTTTCTTTTATGACATGCTAACTAAGAAAAAATGGTAGCGCACAACACGTCAATTGAAAAAAGTATTAAGTTCCAACGCCCATCACTTGCATTGTGAGGGTTCCTTCCCGACCTTGAACAAAGGGCGCATGTGCAAATGAGTGGTCAGAGGGGGTTCACTGCAAGCCAAGCAGACCGTAGCTTCGAGTCGTACCACCACGGTGTATGTACTTTAGCCATTCTGATGATGTGATGTGATGTGAATGACGAAAAGGCTCTGAATACTAAGACATGATGACATTTAATGGAACACATTCAGGCATCACTCGTTCTTAGTAGGAACACTGGTATTATCGGCAATAAAAAATATATCCATACGATGGCTGGTAGGAACAAAGACCCTTAGAACTTGACCTTTCTGCATCACCAGATTTAAAAGGACGCTTGTTTAAGGGACTGAAGTGAACGAAATGGAGCTATGAAGACGTAACAAGTTTGACAAACTGTCTTAAAAGGGGGAAATTGGAACAAATACATGCACACACGCCAGTTATTAGTTACCTACGTCAGTTAAAAGTTAAAACGGTCAGAAATATTTTAAGGATGCATTAAGGATCGACTTGGGCTAAAGTAACTTTGTGAAATAAAAACTTACTATAAATGTTTGTTTGTTCTTCTATCCTGTTTTGACCGTGATTTAGTTTTCTTACCCTAAACTTTAAGCGAAATCGTTTTTGTTTACTTATGTAAAGTGCATTTATACGCAAAAAGTTACACAATGGGTAGTAATTCATCTGTCATCCGAAAAATTGGTATAAAATTACGTCACTACAAACGAAAAAAAATTGTAGGCTATAAGTTTTCCCAACGTTAATATTTACCCCATTCACTCCATAATAAAAACGGTTTCACCTGTTCTGTTCTAGTTCTGTTATTTTTAATTCTTGCAACCAAGACTGTTTGGGTGTAAAAATCACTTTACAGCAGGACTGTATACAGGGTGTACCTAAAAGGTCTGTCCAAACTATCGGAGTGTAGTCTACGATCAAAAGTAAGACTAAAAATCCTATAAACATGGATCCGGAAATTTATTCATTTTTCGTTACAGCCCCCCCCCCCCCCCACCCCAAGTTAGGCGTAAAACGTTGAAGTTTTTCCATAACTTCCCACCTAATTTGTCTAAATAACTACAATTCGCACATCCTTCTTGCAATTTCATTACTTCATAATGTAATGTTGATTTCAGGTCTCAAAGCTTTGCAGATGGGGAAATGGGGAAAAAACTTGGTGGGGGGGAGGGAACTTCTTTTTTCCTTTGAAAGGTCTGGCCAAACTTTAATCACGGATCCTAGAACACATCAAAACAAGACAAAGGGCCATTAGTCCGGCAGGCCTGCCTATTCAAGTTACGTAAAAGTCTCCATTAAGCCTTTCTGTCTAGCTTCCCTGCAGCGCATATGTTGTGGCAAGTAATGACAACGAAAACAGTACTTCATGGCTACCCAGCAACACCATTACAGGTCTTGCTGGGAAACATTGATCTCTTTCACTGCATTTCGTTGAGCTTCTTTTATCAGTCGAATTTCACCTCATTTAGGCCACATTGCAACAAGCCAAGAGGGGTTTGGATACCAGATTTCTTTTGATCATCACTCTTTCGCATCTCGTTGAACTTCTCAATTTATTAGAAGTTGAACTTGCATACATTACTATGGAGACATACTCATTTCAGGAATTCGCTGACGTGCATCTCATGTATGGTCGTGTGAATGAGAACAGTCGAGAGGGTGAACGCCTCTATCATGAAGCTTTCTCAAATCACCAGGTACCAAATAGGCAGACCTTTGCAACCGTTGACCGTCGCCTTCGAGAGACTGGAAGATTTTAGCCTGTTACTGTCAAGTGCGGTAGGGAAAGAGCCGTCAGAACGCCTGCTGTAGAGCAACGAATCCTGGACCGAATAGCCGCAAATCCTGGAGCCAGTACTAGAGGAATTGGAACAATGGAAGGTGTATCACAAATGACTGTCTGGAGGATTCTGCAGGATCAGTTGTTCTACCCGTACCACCTTGCAATTCATCTGTCATGCGTGTACAGGCGCTTTCACCGACCGACAATCCGACACGAGAGGCATTTTGCCAGTGGTTTATGCAGGCAATGTGCCAAAGACCCTATGTTCATTTTGTCAGTTCTGTTCACTGATGAAGCAAGCTTTACCATGGATGGCATTATTAATTTCCATAATAACCACTTGTGGGCAGAGAAAAATCCACGTGGTAGTGTCCCAGGTAGACACCAACAGAGATTCAGTCTGAACGTTTGGGCGGACATTGTTGGTGACGAATTCATAGGCCATGTCTAAATGGTGAAACCTATCAACGGTATCTCGAACACAAGTTGTCTACCTTACTGCAGGATGTTCCATTGGGTATCAGACAACGAATGTGGTTCATGCATGATGGTGCTACACACAATGTTTGCCTCCTAGCATGACAATTCCTAAATCGTGCCTAACCAGATCGATGGATTGGTCGAAGCTGACCGAATGCGTGGCCCCCAAGTTCACCAGATCTGAATCCACTAGAATTTTACTTGTGGGGACACCTAAAGTCACTTGTGTATTCAGTTCGAGTCGACAACGTGGAAGCCCTTCGGCAGCAGGTTGTCGAGTGTTGCCATATGAACCGAAATACAACCCGTGTCTTTAAACGCATTTGCCAGTAGTGGCAAGATGTATTACCCTTGCTGTGTTGGATCTCACGGTGGACACATCGAGCATCTTTTGTAGTCACAAAAGGCACACATTTCTCTTCTAAACTGCAGACGATACCAGATTTGAGATTTTGGTGCCCTGCATGGCAATGCAGCGTTTGTTTCAGTAAAACTGCTGAAGAGGCCCCCTCCCCAACTTGTTTCTCCCATTCCTCCATTACTGCCCCAACCGCAAAGTTTTACGACCTACATTATGAAGTAGTGAAATTGCAAGAGAGATCTGTCAAGTTGTTTGCACAAATTAGGTGGGAAGTTATGGAAAAGCTTCGTTTTACCCCTAACTCAGGAGGGCTGTAACGAAAAACTGATGCATTTCTTGACCCATGTTTATAGAACTTTTTAGTCTTACTTTTGACAATAGACTACACCCAGAAAGTTTGGCAAGACCTGTTAGTTACACACTTTACTTTAGATGATATGAATGATAACATCGTTAAGACTGCTGTCACGCTATCATTTTGGACACCTTCTTTTTTTTCTTCTGATCTCTTGTGTTTTTGTTTTTTTGTTTTTTTTAACTACCTGATTGAAGGTCGCCAGATCAGTAAAGGATCTTAGATAAAGTGATAGATAATGTTTGTCTCGCCCCTCCCAAATGCATTGATCACAATGTCAACGTGGCAACTGGATGAGTTTGAAATATTTACTGTAGACACTGATCCAGTTGAAATTACGTACTGCAGTAAATGGTCCAGTTGAACATACTCTACTATTGGTTTCTGGTCCAGTTGAAAATATCTGCTGGTTGTATGGGCCAGTTAACCAGTTAACAAAAGATTTCATACTGGTGTTACTGATCCAGTTGAAAAGATACTACTGTTGGTAACCGATCTAGTTCAAAATATCTACTGGAGGATTTGGTCCATGTGAAAATACTTACTGGAGATATTGGTCCAGTTCAAATGTTCTACTGGACAGCAGAATTTTTCCATTAGGATTTCCAATAGGGGCTATCGGTTTTTTTGTAGGATCCATCCTTTTGTCTGTTGATTAGCAACAAAATTTTATTATTTTTTTTTACTGTAAATAGGTTTATTTTTTTACTTTTTAATAATATCATAATCTTTTATTTGCAACAAAATTTGGTATTATTTTTTTATTGTAATTGTTTATCTTTTATATTTTATAATTATAATGCAATTACAACAACAGTTCACCGCCGAAGAAAGGCAGAGAGAGGAAGAAAGGGCGCATTGATGGGCCACTAATATCAACCCTCAAATAATTAAACAAGCAGATAAAAAAGTAAGGACCTGTAACAGGATTTTACAGGACCTACAGGATTCTGCAAGATTCTACAGGACCAGTAACAATTTTGTAATGGTCCAGTAGCAAGTTCCTACTGGTCCAGCACACCATTGTTACTGGACCGGTAACAATTTTCTACTGTTCCTGTACTACCAGCTGGTTACTGGACCAGTAACAATTGCATACTGGTCCAGTTAAGGAGAGCATACTGGTCCTAGCTACAGGTCCAGTAATAATACCCTACTGATCCAGTAATCCATAAACTAGTAAGTAGTGTAGTCCAATAGGTAAATTTGTACTGGTCTAGTAAAAAAAATTGCAGTAGGATTTCCAATAGGGCAATGCTTCAGTCTGTGATTAAATAAAAAAAAATAAAGAGAAGACAAAGACGACACACCACAATTAACAGAAACCGGATCCAACTAGACCATACTAACATACTTGGAAAGTAACACTGTCTTGTCATTTAGTTTCTATTGAAAGTTGGTGCCATGACTAAATCAACAGGCAAGGCTCTCCAAACATTAATTACACGATTAGAGCAGAAACTTTTCCTGCAGTTACTGTATAGTAAGTTGGTAATTGTGTGAATGGCCACTAGTTCTACCACCCTCTCTTATTAAAAAAAAAAGCCGTCTATAATCAAAGTTACAGATTATGCAAAAGATATATTGTCAAGGTTAAATTGCATTTAAGTCTGTGCAGGTGTAACGATGCAGATATTCATAACCTCAAACGCTCAGAGTAACTCAACTCAAAAAGCTCTGGCATTTGTTTAGTGTACGAGCGTTGCACCGATTCGATAAGATCAACATCCTTTATGAGATGAGGAGACCAAACTGGGCTCGCGTAGTCCAAAATAGTTCGAGCAGACACAGAAAGCCCAAATTAATTTGTTCGGTCCTTGAGATCCAAACAACGCCTTTTCATTGCTGCACGTTGTCTTCTGACATAACTACATGGCTACAGTGAGAGGCACTTTTCATGTTACTGGCAAAATAGACCCACCAAATCTTTGACCTAAAAGATCTTTGCATGAGTTAAAGATTTCCAGACATGTAGTAGTAAGTACGTATTCACCAGTACCAGATGGAGAACTTAGAATTTTTTGAACGCAGCTGGTAAGACTCAGGATAGTTAAGAGTAATCAGAGTAATATTAGTTTATCTAGGATTATTAGGTTTTTGGTTGGGCGTATTAGGGGCATGGGAGATGGTTTCGTGTGCTACAGGTGCCCTCGTGAAAACGACGCCATCACGCAGGAGAAAAAAAAACGGAAACACGATGCTCATCTGTTACTCTTTAGTATGATCTTCTAGCGGCCACAAACTAGTTCAGATGATAACAGCTACGATCAATATGTAACGGGTTATTCAAAACGAAAACATAAGATACAAATGGCGTTGTACACAGAATTTACACCCTAATCGAATATTTTGTATGAGAGAGGCTCAAGATCTTAGAGACCTGCCTAGCATGAGTGGAATGCGGGGCAGTTACGCTGGCTTCCATGTAAGTTGCAGCTCGGTCTTACTTTAGGGAAGTTTTTCACTATCAACATCTATCATCGTGCTACATCGCCGCCAGCACATTCTGTCGTCGTCTTCAATCTCGCACTACGCTCACACCGCACGCCTTTAATTAGAACGTCGCATTCTCCCAAACGCCTAATAATCCTAAGTTTTACATCGTCAGTTAACTTTGGCATTTATGCATGGCAGTCATCCCGATGAAGTTCAGAAATATATGATAAAAAACGGTAGAGGACCAACAACTTATTTCAGTTCCAGTGTGACACTGGAATTGACAACTGTAATTGACAGACACACAATACGACCGATTTGACAAACTTTAATAGGAGAAACCAGTCCCCCAATACCAAAATTGATTAGTTTAGTTCCGAATTTGAAATGTGATCCGAATCGAAAGGCCTTCGTGTAGTCGATGATGATGACATTGGTCGGTACACAGACCTCAACAGATACGGTCCAATCATCAAGACACTTGAGCAACTGCAATGTGGTTGACCTGCCAACTAAAAAAAAACGTACTGGTGTGAAACCACCAGACTATGTTCGTACAAATAGTGAGTACGTTCGTCATGAATGATTTATTCTAACATTTCGGATGGAACACCTGCACTTAAGAAGAGAGGATGATGGTTTATAGGGTCTGCTGCATAGCCTATTTTGGAACAATGGGTTACATTTTTTCCAGCACGATGGAAGTTTACTCGTTTTAATGGAATAGTCAAGAATTGTGTAAACTCAAGAGCTTGGGTTTACTAAGCTCAGTAACAAATACCTTTTAAAATGCAGCAGAAAATCCATCCCGACGAACAGCGTGACTGTTTTTGAAAGCTGCAAGTGTTCTTTCAACAATTATTGCGCTGAAATGTACCTTAGTGAAGTTTGACTATTGTCTGTGGCATTGGTGGCATTGATCCATCATCAATACGAAAATCTCGACTAAAAACTTCATTGAGAATCTACGGTTGCAGTCCGTTATCCGTAGTTAGAGTAAAATGCAGGAATCTCTCTTGACATTCCTGTTTTACGTCTAATATCAAGGTTAAAGAAGCAACGCTGACTTCTGCAACAGCGTCAAGTTCCCGATCGACCTCTAGTTTTATAACTTCTTTCATCAAATCTACATCTACTGTAACATTACTGCTGTAACATATACTACATCAATGGAACCTCTACTGTGTGACACAGTGACAGATTCAAAGTAAGTAATACACATCACTAAAACGCACACTCGCCGTTAATACTGACTCTGGCAGTATATACGAGTGTCATTATTTATTCAGCCATTCAGTAACTATGAAATTAACTTACTGAAGCGCTACTGACAACTAAAATTACAACTTAGGTGCGACTGACAACTCAAAATTACAGACCTCCGACAACATGGACACGGTCAAGGAAGTAGTACACCTTCTTAGGGATTTACATTATACCCTTGGCAATGAAACATAAGAGACCGGCTTGAAGACTGAAAGTTGAACAGAGAAGCCCCTGGCATGGCAGCTTCGGTTTAAAAAAAGACACTATTGTTATTGGTGTAGTAAAAGACAGATCGATTTCTAAATGCCACCATATTATGTCTTATTAACTTAGAACGAGTGCCACGTTGAAATTTGAATTTTCACTGCGGAACCTGATATTTACTATTGTGTTAAATGATTACCATTATGTTCTTTCGTGATAGGTAAAGCACGTTTTTTTGTTAAAATTAGGTCAAATAGCTTTCTCGCGAGTGAGGAAGGCTATTAAGACTTTTCTAGAACGACTGCCAATGTGAGATTGGGCGTATGACTGCTACCAACTAATTCCAAGAAGTCTGTAACGTCGATGAACACTCGTTTTAGTTAGAGTCATGCACGCCCAATATTGTATAGTGTTCGCGGCCTATCTTGAGTTCTCCGCAGAACGAACACAGATAATCGACTGTACGTTTTCAGTAGCAGAGTGCCTTGTTGATATCCAAGATGGTTGCAAAAACAATGGCGGCCATCGATTAAAGCCAACCCCTCCAGGAAGATGTGGCCACTCACAAAATACTTGCAGGACTCAAGATATACCGCACACAAAATAGTTGACTTTGGTCTTCTGCATAAAAAATTAATCTACTGCAGTTATAAGACGTGGTCCTAAGTAACTATTTGGGGCAATATGGTTACCACGACTGGTCTCATGTGTGTCCGAGGTTCCTATCGCATTCCATTCCAGCACATTCGAAAGAGAACTTGGAGGTGCTCCTTGAAGGGCCCTGGAGGTGGTTATGAGAGGCACCAATTAATTGTGGGGTACCAACGTAACCGGAAGGTTTGAACTACTGCATCATAGTCCAGAAGTGCGTATTCAATCTTCTCCCAACCTTGCACAATCGCGAAGAGAAGGGCCCAAGAAGTGGTTAGGAGGGTTACCTATCAACTTTAGTGCATTAGTGTTGCAAGGTGGCTATTATTAGAGACGGAAATGGAAAGCCTAAGACTCCACAACAGTTAAATCAATACAGATGCAAGCCCATATACGATGCCTTTTGGAGTTATATGTCAGACTGCCTTTGCGGGAAATAGACCCACGACCTTTGAAACCAAAGGTCGAGGTCCTACCTCTGAGCCATACTGACACAGCCAAAAGGAAACGTCCATAGGCAAAATTTAAAACGTGTATATGTACCTATAAACATACACTTTCCGTTTGCCACTGGACGACGCTTATTTGCCGCGCCACACTCCAAGTGAAACGAATGTAACATTTAAGTTGAAATAAGGATTAAAGACGGGAAGCGAAAGGCTCGACAAGAGTTAAATAAATACAGATGCAAACCTAGGTAGGACCTTGACCTTTGGTTTCAAATGTCGTGGGTTCGATTCCCCGATCAGGCAGTTTGACATGTAAGTTTTGGCTTTCCGTCTTTAATCTTTATTTCACGTTTAAGTGTTCCATTCGTTCACTTGGAGTGTGGCGCGGCAAATCAGCGTCCCTCCCGTGGCGAATGGAAAGTGTATGTTTATATGTAAATATGCACATGGAAAATGCTGCCTATGGACGTTTCCTTTTGGCCGTGTCAGTATTGCTCAGTGGTTACCGCCTCCCACCCATGCGCATTAGGGAAGAAAAGCATCCTAAAGGGGATTTGAGAATATGAGTGATACTTATTAATTCTGGAGTAGGTGTTGTCAGATGGTTAGAATTATTGTCTCGTACATCATAGGTCCGGATTGAAAGCTAACCCCCTCTCATCACTGTGCGTTCAAGAAGAATATAACCTTGAAGGTGGCTGTGAGTGGCCCCAATTAATGTAACGGTTTAGGCTCATGGGATTTTTAGCACTACTGTCTTATATGCAAGAGGTCCGGATTCAAAACTAGTCTCGTCCCATCCCTTTGCATTCAGGAAGTGTAGAGCCTTAGTGCAGCGCTCATGTCGTTCGCAGTAATAAATGATCTAAAAATATATTAGCAAAATTGTCTTTCCCCGACTTGCACTAATTAAAAAGAACGTAATTCACGTATTTCGCGTTTTAATTAGAGTGTTCAGTGAAATGTCGTGCGGAGTTTCAGAATATGTGCTCTAAGTAGCTGTTTAACTACTATATTTGCGACCTCCAATGTTCCACCCATGCTTTCGTGTTCATAAAAACAACGGTACAGATTAACGGACTGAATATGTCTACATTAATGTAATTAATAACACGTGATATTCTTACCTCGCTGAACTTTCCTAACACAAGGTACGGCCTTACACAACAGAACGAATAAGGGAGCCATCGTGCAGTGCAAGTTTCTAGCTTTTACTTAAGTATTGATAAATTCGGTGACTGCTTCTCAACGTGTACAGAGAATTTCTTTCGAACTATCTTTGGAAGTTTTCGAACGATGACATCAATTCTTTCAAATTAATTGAAAGTGGTGGGCTGATGTCAACATGGTCTATTCCCGACTAGGCCAACAAAAAAATGGAGTTCATGTTGGAACTTAAATTCACGTTGCAGTATATGATGTTTTTTTTACCTGTTTTTGCAGAACAGTGGAAATTGTTATTTTTTTTACAACAATATAGAAATTAGGAGTAAGAGAGATCATACAAAAACCCCATAAGGGTAAAGGGACCCATCAAGTTTTGGCCACAGAAAGTAGTGATATCAGAGCCAAAATGGCTGCCACCAAGTTTGTGATCCGAACCGTGACCACTCAAGCTTAACCGTCAACACCGAGGTGTCAGTTAAGATTGAGTGATCAGGGTTGGAGCTGAAAACTTGGTAGCAGCCACTTTGGATCTGATATCACTACTTTCTACGGCAAAAACTTGATGAGTCCCTTTATCCTTCGCTAAACCATGCGCAATGGCTGTTTGCCGTGACGTCACCATGAGTTAGCCAATGACGAACGAGAACAACGGCTGTTTGGCCATCTGATTGGACTAGCCCAGTCACGTGATATGCACGTCACAGCAAACAACCATGGCGTGTGGTATAATGGATCCCAAATCCATAACATAAGTAGATATCTACAAAAATAACACTAGAAAACAAATAATTTACAAAGTCAACTATCGTGAAAAATTTCTAATGCGCAACTTTAAAAGATTTATCATGCGTTATAATACAAAAACCATACGACAATATTTACATGCTTTTAACAGTTCGTGGTTTGGAAAGTAATGAAATGTATTCAATTATTTAACCTTTCTTATATTACATTATTATACATATCTAAAATAACATGTGTAGTACAAAGTACCTTACAAGCTCATAATCAACACTTTAAAAAAAAAACATTTACTTGTTCGTGTGCTGCCACATTCTCAGTATAGTAATTTCTATATTTATACAAACACTGCATTGACAGTAGTACACAATAACAGTCATTAACCACTGCAACAACCTCGGAAAATTTGTCAAGCAAGTTGAACACACTTGCGAGAAGGGAAACTAGAAACTCTTTATTAATAAATTACGATACGTTAGCAAATAGCTTTCGACAATCGAAAGATCTTTTAGCCGAACTGCTCCCTTAGATAAACTATGTGTATTGTGTGCACAGCGCATCTTGAGTCCTGTAGGTATTTTATAAGCGGCTACGTCTTCCTGGAGGGAGCGGCTTTAATCAACGGCCGCCATTGTTTTTGTAACCATCTTGGATACCAACAAGGCACTCTGCTACCAAAAATATACAATCTATTATCTGTGTTAATTCTGGGGCGAACTCAAGATAGGCCGCGGACACTATAAGAGCACGTTTACGCAACAAGTCACCTTTGCATTTTCGCAGCTAGAAGCTAGACATCATTTGCAATTCCAACATGGCGACGGTTTCAGCTTTGCCACCCTGGCAACGAATAGAGCCAATACTTTGAGTTCAGAAGCAACTGAAAAAATTATTTTATTAGGCGAAGTTGTTTATCAAATTTTTACGGACTATAAGACTGCAGGAATTTATTCAAACAATGCCGGATTTACATAGCTAAACAAGGTAGCGTTGTTAGCATGGCAACGACGCCTTTGCTATCGCCATTCAAATTCCAGCTTCAAGAATGCAAAGGCGACTCGTTGTGTAAACAGGCCCTAAAGCTGGAAAGTGATTTTAGGGTTCCTCACGCTTATCGTTATTACCCAGAGAACTGTGTAGTAAAATCTGGTTTCGATGATTTCTGCCAATCAACCAAAAAATAAGAAAAATATACAAAATCGACACATTCATCAATAACATAAACAGGCTAGTGGCCTTCAGAATATTATTGTGCTTGGCGAGATCGAAGGCTGGCAACCATTCAGACTTCCGGTCTGCGTTCATAAAACCAACAGACAAAATCCATACCCCGCATAAAACAAAAGAATAGGCCCTTAACAACGAAACTAGGAGAGAATTTCTATATTTGGCTTCTAGGATAAAAGAACACAAAATCATGATTGTAGTCAGATACAGTAATTTATGTACGTGGACGTCGACAGGCTGTCGACCATTATCATGAAAAGTGAACATGACCACTGTCGACAGCCAGCAACAAATCCATGACACGTACGACGCGCTTTCCATCATTACCATCTTATAGTTCTCTAGTATTTGAATTATTCCAGTAATTAGGAATGCTAAAGCCGTTACCAGGTGCTGTCCGTTAAGTGTTATTAAGTCGTCGTATTCTTCTCCAAGTAAAAGATTTGCTTTGGCCAAGAAAAAGATACTGATGGCACTTATTGTTATCACGATACAGGATTCTAAAGGAATTCGTTTGAAACAACAGGCAGGAAAACTGGTGGTACTGCGGTAAGTCACTTTACAGTTCAAACATTCAAAGTACCGTTTTATCATCAAGACAGACCACCACGTTCCCAAAAAGATAAGTCCACTACCTGCCATGAAGTGGCCTTGGAAAAAACTCAGATACATTCTGCAACTGAAAAACAAACAAAAAAAAAACAACAACAGAATAACAGGTGGAAATATATAATCTTTACTGAAAGAGAAATGATTACAATTACCGTACCTAAATATATTTACTTAAAAGAAACCTCACGCCTTGGTGTTTGCACGCCTGCATCAGTAGATGACGGCAAAGAACAATAGAATTATATTCGTTTGTGTTCCCAATAGAGTTGTGATTTATTTTTTGCCCCGGCGTTGTTTATATGTATGAATTTTATAGTATGAATTTTGCATTGGTTTTTCTTGTTTCACGGATTTTAAGGATTATTTTATGAAACCTTTCACATCATTGAACGAAGGCACCTGCAAAGATGGGAGTAGGACCACATGAAAGGTCATTAATATGTGCTTCGGTTATGCCTATTTACATCGTTGTAACTTGATATTATGACGCTCAAATACGAGAAAAACACTAAAGAAATGACGTCAATTTTTTTTTACCCTCATGATGTTTGTTCATGACGTCGTAGTTTGTTCATGCATGGGTTAAAATTCGTGACAAACAAACCGTCTTGCAGCTATTAGTTACGTACTGAGATGATCTGGAAAGGGAAGCACGAAAAAAATAACCTAAAAGGACGACGTATTTTCCAACATACCATATAGATCTTAAAATTGGTTTTGTATCAACTGACTTAAATGCATAGAAAAATCTGACCCGTAGATCTGGTTTTAAAAGGGTGTCAAATATTCGTGTTCCTGAAGCACGGAGGTGCGTGGATTGGGCGATCAATTCTGGCGATTTTCCGCATAAATTAAACATTCATTATATGTTTCGCCTTGCCTTTTCAATTCTTCCTCTCTCACCTTCGTAGGGAATTACTTCTTGAGAAGGCATACAAACAAATCGTATCTTTTGCATCATGTAGGTGAAATGTATTCGTGCTGAGGAAAGTGATGAACAAACTGTGAGCAACAATTACAATTACTTTGCGTTGAAATAATCAGTACATCGATTTTTTTGATGCTCTTGTAATAAAAAAATTACATGAAGCGTGGATCGACGCCAGTGGAGTGAGCGAAGCGAACGCTATGGCTAGTATCGTACAAGTACAACAAACTCAGTGGTTAAACAGAAAGGCATCTAATATTTCGAAGATTAAGACAATCGCCTTCAATTTCAAAGGTTTATTAAAAGTAAAACAAAATGAATAAAAAACGGACAGCTTGCAAGGCTTCCTGATGAACAGATCTTCCTGCAAGCAGGACGAAAAAGCGTTACGATTATGCTATCAGCACGGCTACAACATTGGGCGACTGGTTGTTGTTCGAACAATGTTGTTTGTCCTCGTTGGAGCGGACACTCCCACTACAAACTTAGACTGTACATCATGCGAAAACCACAAGGACTACCCAAACCTCACTTTGCATGTGTGCCTGAACATGGTTTTAACAACAACAAAAAATAATCCGGAATCGGACATAGGGTTGAGGAACCATTAAGGTGGCAAAATGGGAAGAGGCCTGAACCAAGAAGCAAGAGCCGAGCGCAAAGAGACAACAAGCAACGAGAGAGTCGTGGCCGACTGGCCGTGTCAATTGTTAAAGCCATATTCTACAATTAATTATTATTATTATTTTATTTACCAGGGGGGGGGCCCTGGCCCGTAGTCATGCGCTCCCCGGCAGCCTAATACACCAAACACTAAACATTAAGCGCTACACTATACATACTTTAGCTGCGCCACACAAAACGGCGTTACAACCAACTACCCATAGCCTTCACCAGTTCGTAGGACATGTGAGAAAGGAGGAGGACAGGCGAGGGCCCCTTACACCCTCACCCACACGTCGCGCACAAAATCCACCACACGTCTCAGGGGCAGAAGGGAAGCACAAAAGTTAGAACTTGACAACAAATCGCATAGTACCGGGACAACTCGCATGACCCCAAACCTTTGCATTAGAACAACAAATGTCACGAGTGAAATCTACCAGGCAGACTTCACAAAGAGGCGAATCCACCCAACCCAGACGAAACTGATGGGCCCGCCACAGCGTATGCCCAGTGCGTAGACGGGACACGATCCTCGCATCCCTCCATGCCAACACATCCAGGGCCGAGAACTGGCAACAAAATGGCTAGATCTCAAATAGCCCCCTGCCCGCTGTTGATCCACGCCACGCCTCCTCCCACTTCGCCATGAATTCAGAGGAAACCAACCCACGCCGTAAACGCGGTGACCATACAATCCGCATTTCTTCAAACTCGATGGCTCTCCCTAATTTGGCTTGGCCATCAGCCTGCTCATTGACCTGATCGCCAACGTGACCACGGACCCATCCCAGAGCAAGGACACACCGGGGATGAGCAGCCCGCAGCTTCCTACATATGGAGTAAACCAACGGGTCCTCCATTTCCAAATTAGAAATAACCTTCCGCAGAACCGCTAATGCAGACTGAGAGTCCGTGCAAATCTTAACAGCCGGCAGCTCCAGATTCAGTACTTCATCTAGAGCAGCCGAAATGACACACAATTCGCATGCAGTACTGGACGGTACCTGAGCCAGAATGAACGCCCATAATCTCTTGAGGGACGGCATGACCACCTCTACCCCGCCAGAGCTTGATTCACGCAAAAAGAAAGCATCACAATACACCTCACCCCACATTTCACCCCTCCAGTTACCCACTGGGGACAGCAAAGGCAACAGGCCTGGACACCATGGCCATGGACTAAATGGGGATGCCACAGCAACATCCACAGGGGAAAAGGAGGCAATCCCCAGCAAAATAGTCGCTCCAACACCTGGATTCCCCAACAGGGAGTGCGCAATTGGACCCAGCCCAGATAATCCCGGAGCATCTTGCCCACCGGATCGTACGGCCCCCTGGCAACGTTCCTAATGCACGGAGCCACCAGCAGCTCCTCAGTGCGAACACTCAGAGGCGGTTGACAACTCTCTGTCCACAGAGCCTGAACCGGAGCCAAACAACAGTAATAGACGGATCTAGAGACACGCTAGTGTGTCGCGCCAAGTTAGGCAATAAACATCACAACAAACATCACATCAATTCAATAGTCGAGGTTATAAACCATTGTAGCGCGACGCCATAGTGTCAGTGTCATATATGCTGAAGCACAGTTGGGCACATTTCAGGTACTTAAGGAAAAATAATAATACGGTACAAAAGCTTACATTGTGTTGAAATCGACAGCAATGACCCACCAGACGAAAATTAACTTGTGTAGGAATGCCAGCTAAGCTGCTTTAAGCAAAAGCTTACCCTCAATAACGTTGAAAATGTGTCCGCTCATCCCCATGTTAAATCCAATAGGGTGATTATTCATTGATACGAGATAACGGGAAGCTATGAAATTGGACGAATGGGTGCAGTATAATACGAATTGCGTACCTATTATGGTTTTGAGCCTGGGGGCATAACGGGGATGGCGTGGGAGTGCACGTAAGTACGAAAATATTGTTATAACCATTGTTAACATTGTCGGTATCGTCCCTCATTGGACGGCCAAAGTTCGGACAATGAGAACGTGTATACTGACGTGCGTGCCTAGACACAGGCTAGTGTATCACGATAAATCTAAACCACGTTGCAAAGAAATTGCATTCACGTCCAATTCACGAAAAATAAACCAACTGTAAAAACAAAGCCAAAAACACTTACGAGGCCACCAAATTGAGAGTGGTTCGGCCCTTCAAAGGAGTGATATCAATACACCAAAACTAACTAAATAAAACAAATTATAACAAAATTAAAATCAAACCAAAAACCTGTAAAGAGGTGACCAAGTTGAGAATGGTTCGGCATATAGGCAAAAGGTAGTAGCAAATTGTTGAAAACCAATTTATTGTTGACGTGGCCCTTTATTACACATCTGCACTGTAGTGGAGTTGAGTCAATACACAATTTAAAAAAAGGAGTGATATCATATCAAAAACCAAAACTGGTAAAAGGGGCCGCCAAGTTCCGAAGTTCGGCCCTTCAAAGGAGTGAGGCCAACACACCAAAGCATTCGCCAACTTAATCGCACCGAATAATACTTTGGTCGTTAAATGAAAACTTGAACATTGCTACCGAAAGTAGTAATGTTCTAGTTTTCATTTAGTCTTCGAACTATTAAGCGGTGCGATTAACTTGGCTAATGTGTGGGTATGTTGATATCACTCCTTTGAAGGGCCGAACCATTCGGAACTTGGCGGCTCCTTTTACCAGTTTTCGTTTTTGATATGATTTAAATGTCTACCACCACAATGCTTATACTCCAATGCAAGCTTAGACCGTGCATCATGCGAAAACCAAGAGGATAATCGAAGCCAAATTTTGTATGTTGTAGCATATGTAGCTGGAAATGGTTTATAGAGCAGCGTCAAGTGACGTCATATTGGCTACAAGAGACATACCTGCAAGGGGCACTAGATTGAAATGGTGGGTTAAACAACGGCACTTCTAGTTAAACCGGTGCTTTGAGAGTGAATTTCGTAGGCTTAAAAACCCGTTGTTTTCTCCAATCCCTTATGCTACGTGGTTTTAATCGGAAAATAAAGATTCCTCTTCCTTAAAAATGTCAGGAACTGCCAACACATCGACAAAAATCGCGCGTTTTAGGCCTAAGAAATCCAGTCTAATAGCATTGGCTTCAGTAAGACGCTCTTCTTTACCCCACCAGTGCACCTTGCAGCTAACCCAGTTACTGGCTCCACCATAGAGTTATATACAATAATACTATGTCGTGCCACTGCCCTATAAAAGTAAAGCGAATCGGGCGTGGGGTTAAGGAACCATCAGTGTGGCAAAATGGGAGGAGGCCCAAAGCCACTTAAATTTTCTGGTTAACAGCTTGGGAGTGTAACGGAAATAGCGTGGGAGGGCGTGTAAGAACCATTGTTTGTATTGTCGGCATCATCACTGATTGAAAGGCCAAAGTTCGGACAATGACAACGTGTATACTGACGTACGTATCTAGACACAAGCTAGTGTGTCGTGACAAAATCTGAACAACCTTGCCAAAGAAATTACGTCTATGTCCAATTCACGAAAAACAACCAAAATGACAAAATAACGCCAAAACCTAGTAAAGAGGCCACCAAGTTCATAATTAAAGACGGAAAGCCGACGGCTCAACAAGATTTAAATAAATACAGATACAAATCTATTTACGTTGGCTTTTGGACTTATATGTCAGACTGCCTGAGCGGGGAATCGAACCCTCAACATTTGAAACCAAAAGCCGAGGTCATCCTACTTCTGAGCCATACATAAAGGCCGTGTCAGTATGACTCAGTGGTAGACCTCGGCCTTTGTTTCAAATGTCGTGCGTTCGATGCCCCCCCCCCACCCCCTCAGGCAGTCTGACATATACGTCCAAAAGGCAACGTAAATAGGTTACACCTGTATTTGTTTAAGTTGAGAATTGTTTGGATCTCACAAAGGAGTGATATGAATTAAATTAAATAAATAAATTATTTAATTAATTAAAACAAAACCAAAAACTGATATAGAGGCGACCAAGTTGAGAATGGTTCGACCTCTCAAATGGTTTGGATATGATTTTAAAATATTGAAAAAATGGCCACTCAAGCTTTTGTTGACGTGGTAGCTAGTTGAGTTGAGTCTAATGCACAATTAAACAAAAAAAGAAGTGGTATCAAAACGAAAACAAAAACTGGCAAAAGGGACCGCCAAGTTCCGAATGGTTCAGCACTTCAAAGGAAAGATATCAACACACCAAAACATTCGCAAGTTAATCGCACCGAATAATACTTTGGACGTTAAATGAAAACTTAAACATTGCTACCGACAGTAGCAACGTTCTAGTTTTCATTTATCCTTCGAACTATTAGTCGGTGTGATTAACTTAGCGAATGTTTTGCGTTGTTGATATCACTCCTTTGAAGGGCCGAACCATTCGGAACTTGGTGGTCCCCTTTACCAGTTTTGGTTTTTGATTTGATAAATCTTTACGCTGCGTGAAACATTTGTATGGTTGATTGTTACCCAACATTCAAATTAATTGGAGCTTCGCCTAAAGCGGACATACAGTTGAGGAAGTATAGCCTGATAGACGCACAGACGGAAAAAGGGAAGTGGGGAAACCCAGCAAAATAGCAAAGAAAGCGGAGCCCGCTCCATTATATCAACAGAGGAAGTGACTACAGTCCTACTATAAGTTTACTCTCATAGATCCCCTTTCAGCTGTCGCACTGCAACAGTAACGGTGGGGATATCCAGTTGAGGGTTAACGTTAACCTTTTGGCTAAACTCGGTAATAAGGAAAAATGGTGATATCCATCACGAAATAAGTTGAGAGCTAAGCAATATTTAGCCTGAAGGTCGAGGTCTAAGGAGTAAAGAGCTAACAAAACCCCAGCTTAGTCCAACATGGATATCACCAACTTTTTCCTCCAGTCCACTAACTCCTAGATCGAGGGTTAGTTAGATCCAGGGGTAAGCTATTCCGGGGCTAGTTTAGACCTCAACTGGATATCCCCACCGTAAGGGTTACTACCGATGGTAACATTGAGTTCTTAAGGAAAGGCAGGAAGGCATGGTAGAGTGTCGGGCAACTTAACTACAAAACAATTACTATGCCCTTAATGTCATTGGCTTTTATGGTGTACATACATTTGTAAACCCAGGTTATGTTTAAGTCGTGAACTGGCTGCGTTAGCAATACAATAACCAAGTGCAAGTATATGATGGCGAACGCATGGTGAAAGAAACATAACTATTGTAACTGGTCAACAGAACGCAGCAATATTATGGACCATAAGTTCAGCATCAAAATGTTTCCATCTCGTACGGTGTGCCAATTTAACCAGAAAACAATAACAAACTCGGGTGTTAGAAGGTGCCCCCTGACAAGGCAAGTCTCACAATGACCTGGGAATGCACTCAAATTTTAATTTTCAGAACCAAAATTTTGCTCTTTGTTCACAATGAAATGATGACACACAAGGATGGCATGATGCACAAAAAACGAACAGGGATGTCAGGTTGAAATTCAAATGCAAGCTTAATTTGTGAGCAGACGAAAATGGCTCTGAAAATTAAACTTTGAGTGCATTCCCAGGTCATTGCGAGACTTGCCTTGTCAGGGGGCACCTTCTAACACCTATTTTCGTCTGCTGACAAATTAAGCTTGCATTTGGATTTCAACCTGACATCCCTGTTCGTTTTTTGTGCATCATGCCATCCTTATATGTCATCATTTCATCGTGAAAAAGGAGCAAACTTTGGGCTCTGAAAATTAAAATTTTAGTGCATTCCCAGGTCACTATGAGACTTGCCTTGTCAGGGGGCATCTTCTAACACCCATTTTCGTCTGCTCACAAATTAAGCTTGCATTTGAATAACAAACTCATCCGACTATAAGGCAAGGTTTAACTGAAGTGAGACCCATCCCTGTGCACTCGACGTGCTCATTCGATTATGGCTTTAAATAATACTAGGTATTTCCTAGCAAAAGTGGCCTTTTCCATCCCGAGATAACCTTAGCAGTTGACAAATACATTAATTCGACTATTTCCTTTTCATTTTGGGAATTAGGTCAGAATAGTAAAGTAACCCGAACAAGATTTTCCTGTAAGGGTTTAAATACTACAATGTCACTGTAGTGTTTAGTTCACAGGAAACCTCTTTTTAAAAACATAAAGATTTCCTGCCACGATTTTACAGCATGATTACCATATTTTTTTTTTTACGAAAATACGAAAAATATCATGATTAGCAGATAAATATAAATTGTGTACGTCGTTCTACTCAGAATTACAGCACTTGCAAATCGTGTATTTTTGTCCTCTTCTACCCAATTTAAATTGGACGCAAAATTATTTATTTTTTTTATTTTTTTCAAACGGTGTTCCTCTTTAAGTATAAACGACGAATGTATTCCATTTTTAGTTTTCTATTTTTATCTCCACCAACATTCAAGCATGGAGGTTATCCCTTAAAGTTATCCCTTAAAGTTATCCCTAAGATGAGGCTCTATATGTTTTTGGAAGAGGAATTGTGGGCTCGTTCATACGCAGGAAACGCCTGTTTTACTCAAATTCTTCCTTGAAGCAAGCAGATCTAGCCAAGTAACAGTAGATCATCCCATTGTAGACATTCGATTGTTAAAAATTGATTGTTAATGATAAAAAGGCGGTTCACAGGCGGACCACCTGGGAATCTGGCTGTTGCAGACATAGGGCCTTAGGGCTTTGGGCAGATAACCAGAAGTGGTTAACGCTCGTTAAACCCTTTGAAACTCTTTAAACCCTTTGGCGGTTTACTAGCAGACACGTGTCTGTTAACTGTAAGCAACTGAAAGCATATTTTGGCATGTTGTGGATAAATCCCAAAGCGACAGAAATGTTTCAAATTATGGAAATGTAAAGGGAAGGGTCAGAGATTAAGAAAAACTAAAATTTAAAGGATGATTGTCCACCAACCATAGAGAAAAAGATGCGTCAATAACGTTGTTTTTATGTTACTGTCTAGCTAGCTAGCTGACTAGCTAATACGATTTTTCGCATGGTAAATCCCATAGACTTTTTGCTCATGGCTAGCGCAAAATTGCGAAGGCCCACGTACCTGAATTTTTGCACACGGATTAATGGTGTTCTGAGGATGGTCCTTTTGTTAGTTTGGGGGTTGTAGGGGCCAGGACAAATGCGTGGGAGGGTTTTGAAATTTGCTACCGGCGAATTTAAATTTCGTTTCTTTTCCAAGTTGCAACCAAAGATTTTAAGAAAAAATGGCTTGAACAATCAAGACTGGTCCTTAGATTTATTGTAAAAGCCTGGACGAACTAAAAACTGAACTGTAACGAAGGACAAAATAAAGAAACATTAATCTTGCCGTGGATTGCGTAAGAATAAAGGGATGCACATTAGATGATGGTTACGCAACAATACGAGCATACACGAGCTAATGGTTTTTTTTGTTAATAACCCACAAAAAAAATGATTCGCGTTCTGCTGTTTTAGTAACAGCGACCTTCGGGGGTTTCTGCATGACTAAATGTGAACGAAATCTTGAAAAATTAAGGGGAAGTTGCAGGGATAAACAATACAACTGAAGGGCATGCGCTGATTGAGTGAGTGAAGCGAACGAAATCAGCGATTGTTAGTCAGTGTGTGCAAAAATGAGATTGAAGCATCCTAAACAGACGGTGTAACTTATGTACGTTCACAGTCCTATGAAAGTTG
>JAHWFP010210252.1:0-10886 GCA_023313725.1 Lithobius niger
CCCCCCCCCCCCCCAGCTGCTGACCATTGTAATTAACTAATTTTCACAACAGGGTTACATCTGGCATCCAGAAAGATGTTGGGGGGAAGAAGAAACAAATTTATCGTATATCTTGACGGGGGATTTGTTTCTGTGGGGTGTGGTATTGGAGACTTGGCGTTAACATTACTACTTTTTTCTCATGTCATAGGGTGCTCTTCAGGCAGAATTTAATACAACGGCAGCAAGCACTTTAAACAAGCTGGACTAGCTCGGGCTTTTAGACTGGGATCACCTATTTGGGATCAACGGGTTTAGGGGTATTTTTTGTTTACCCTAAGCTGTACCAAGCAATAAATTTTGTCGTTTTCTAATATTTTATTATTAAAGTAGCTCTATTACCGACTGAGCTCCATTTTTATCCAAGGCAGAAACTTTCGGGGGGGCCCCCCCCCCCAAAAAAATCGGCCTGCCCGTATTGAGTCCCTGAATGTTTAGAAATATATCCGGTAGATTTATGTTATTGGAACCAATGTCGCGCTTTGGTCATTATTGATGTCAAAATCGAGCATAGGTTGTTACGGCTTATATGCGGATCATGTACAATGGGTCCCCCGTTCTCCAACCATCGCTTCACACCCCAGTCTTACTGATTTTTATGCATAAGCATTTATTTACGAATTTTTTTCTTTTTCTTTCAGCTTACAAAACTTGGCATAATCAGTGCAGACACCACTCAACTGTTTCTGTCGTTGAGTGAAAAAGGAAGATATGCCGTAGAAAAGTATTTTCGCAAGAAGATATATTTCGAGTTCACTAACGTTGTGTGTCGTACGGCTGTAGACGGTAAGTACTTACACCCTTTCCTGAAATATGGCATATGATGGTATCTCAAACAGAAAACTGGAATTAGATTGACAGAATTCCGAGAAACTATGCTGGAAATCTATTGCCACATTAACGTATCACACGTAGCCTATATATATGATTGAAGCCCTCCTGCCAGTAAAAGTAAAATAATTAATATCTTCGTTCCTACTCAATATTCTCGGCCAAACAAAGGTAGAAATAGAAGACATACATGCTACAGTTTCTCTGCCCTGCAACTGCGTGGTGTCTCAAAATCAACTCACTTAACTTTGCAACCCTATTTTAGATAGTTGGAGCATTTTTGATGTTGTAGGGTGGCTTGAGGCCGAAGATAGATCGATTTGTTCATTTTATACCAAAAGCATGAAATTTGGTATGGTTGCACATGAAGGGTAACTGGAAAAAAAATAGCAATGTTAGTAAGTTCAAAATCCGCGGGGGTGGAGGGGGGGGGGGAAGGGGTAAATTTATTTATTTTATTTATTTATTTATTTATTTATTTATTTTGCCGTACCCGTCAACAAATCAAAAGCATAATGTGAAGCAAAAGATGGTATACATCTTTTGCGTAAAAGCAACCCTTGAACCCCAAAATCATATTTAATGTATGTCACCTTTAATTCACGAAAATGCTCCTTTTCTCAATTGGTTGTTATTGTGATTTTCGTGTTTAAAGTGCTCTTGCGAGCCGTCTAATAGCCAGAATTAGACATGCTTAGGATTTTCTGTAAGGTGGGAATCTATTCTTTCCACCAGTCCAAACCGAAATTGTTTAACTTAGGTAGGTACCGTCCTACGCCTATTTAAAGTGAAGAGGCTATGGCGCAGCGGCGAATGCGTATGGTGATTTTCGAATTCAAAGTTTTCTTGCGAGCCGTGTATACCCTGAAACGGACATGTTTAGTATTTCTGAAAAGTAAGGGTCTATTCATTCCGTCAATACTAACCGAAATTGTTAGCTTAGATACAAATATAAATATAAACATTACAATGGCACTTTAAAATTGAAACTAGCCGGTGTTCCAATTACAGCTACATCTTTAAAAGGGTGTAGGGTCGACGATCCCTGTCTAAGCTTAAAATTTTAGTTAGGATTGATGTAACGAATAGATCCCCACCTTTCAGTAAATCCTAAGCATGTCCATTCCAGGCTATTAGAGGGCTCGCAAGAGCACTTTGAATTCGAAAATCACCATACACTTTCTCCACTACCTAAGTTAAACCATCAGGGCCCATGACAGGTCGTAACGGACGGCGAAGTCAAGGAGGAGACATCAGTGGTCGGAAAGCCGAGGTCGATTGGCAGGGGAGGGCGACGCAACGCGAGTAGGTGAGTCCTGATAGTTCGAAGACCCAGGAGCATCGAAGGACGAACGTTGTCGCTTGTGACGGTCGATGGCGGAGGTTGGTGCAGGTACCCAGCTTTGAGTGTATTGGCTGGGCGACGAAGGCCGAGGCGACACCTTGCGCTTGTAGCTGAAGGAACAAAGAGCAGTATCCATGAGTACGTAAACCGTCTCTTTGGAAAGTTCGTCGGGAGGATCAGCTCTTCCTGACATGGGAGGACTAGACAAATGGCAGGAAGATCAGATGAAAGGTCGAGAGGCCGGTCCGAGGATGAGCAGAACGTCGTTTGTCAGCATGTCACTTGGTCTTCAATCGAAGTTTAAACCAAATGTAGGCCTCCTTGGCTTTTGAAGAGTTTGGGTTGAAGTAAACTAATATCGTGAGTGGGAGGCACACTTGGCCACATGAAACAGGGGACGTCGTGGTCGTGTCCAGTGTTGTTCCCCCGGTTGCCAATGGAACGACCGGTGGGTGACTGGCAGTGCGAGCAAGAGCCATCCAACGAATGTTAGACAATAGGCGAGCGATGGCAGGGAGAACCCAGGCATAGGCGGCTAAAGAACACCTACCAACAGTTCCTGGCCCGAAGGGGGCGGACTAGTAACCTGGGTCGCTTCTCGTGGAGTGCCTTTGGCACGAGGCATAGCTTGAAAAACCAACGGGAGAAGGAACCACAGTAGTTCAGACCACGGTGCTTTAACCAAGTTTCCAGAGGAGAAGAACAGCACGTCCGATTAGGTTTGTTTTAGGGAAGAAAAGATGATCATACGATCACCTACAGCTCTATTACACAGGGTGATTCATAAAGTTCTGAATAAATAGGCCTATATAGGCCTATATGGTTGTATAGGCCTATACCAGTGTAGACAGTTTGACAGACCTGTAAACCGTGCACAACTCCGGTCCAAATAAGGCTTTTTAATCTCTGTGGAAATCGATGGCACAGACTGTAGACCTAATCCATCGACAAACAAAACACGAAGACAAATCATACTGAGAGTGTCGGGGGGGGGGGGGGGCAAAATTACACAAAGGAACTACACCGACGGAAAGCAAAGGAGTGGAAATGAAATGAACGAGTAGATATTTACATCACCCTGGCTGGCCTAACATAAGCTTGCTTAAGCTACGGTGAACGTAAATCCTCCAGCTTGAACGCTGAATTTCCAATGCCTTCCTCAACTGGTTGATTTGCAAAGTGTAGCGGTGCTAACAGGTCCTTGAGGTGCCTACTGCTCTGCACCGACAACTGGTGTGGTCTCGGAAATTTTAGTGGTACTTGGGGTGGCCATTTTTACTTTTGCGGTAAATACTAGAATAGCACGTACTGCTGCACAGTTACGAATAGAGCGTCTATGTCCTATTTAAATGTTTAAGCACTAGCTAATCATTGGTTCACTGCCACCAGGTGGGTGGTTTAATTGCTAGCCTTAGGCTTTAAATAAAAATGGTTTTTAGTTAGATACGACACTAGCAAATTAAATCTCTCTAGAAGCAACTGAGTTTTAAACGACTCTTGGTTTTAATAAACAGGGGAAAGAAAACACTTTACATTTATAGCAACTAGTCTTTACAAATAAGCTTTTCGTGAAAGCACACAATTAATTACAAGAATTATCGGAAACGAATTTAAATAAAACTCACATTACAATTTCGATTAGAAAAAGGTTTTGGAGTTACCTAAACTCTTCTAAGTTAGAAAATGCCTCTTACAAATTCAGTCTTAGTCTAATTTAAGATTATGTTTTTATGGCATCTTGCGCAAGATCAAATCTACTCTTCACATTGAATCAAGCTGGCAAAATCAGGGTCTTACCATCGAAGTACTCTGCTTCTGTAATAATGATATGAGATCTTGGTGATCAAAAATAAATGTTTGTTTACATTGTGTAAGTCAAACAGAAAGAAAGCTGGTTTTTAGAAAGGTGACCTTAAACCCTTAAGTTATGGGAGGGGAGACCAGAAATGCCGATGGTTTTAACTACCCATAAAAACGACTCTAGGTCAAAAGTTAAGTTTAAATCTTTAAGTTTAAAATTTAGAATAATATTCCAAAAAATAAAATAAAGCTACAACTAGTTACCTAAACTACTACCTTGCCCGGCATGGCAACATTCGGACTGGGGACATCTCTGCTCCTACCGCCGTAATAACGTCTGACTTGGACAGATGAGCATGCTCTGGATGCCAACTTGCTGGCCGGTTTTATAGCTGCTGCCTGGCAGCAGGGCGGAGGGAGACCACGTCCCTGTAGGAGAGCTACCACGTGGGGGACTCTCTGTAGTAATTACAAATATACAAATGGTTTGAAAATGGCGGCGGAAGAATTGCGTGCAGTGTTGCTCAGTTTGGACGTTTTTTCAAACTGCTGTATAAAATCGCTGGAGTCGAATTTTAATATTCTGTTTCCACAGAAGTCAAGTTAAAGTTCCAGTCTATTAAGGGCTGAAAATTCCAGTCAGTTTCATCCATTTTTCAAGGAGATATGGATGTGCAAAGAGCGAGGTCTTTTTAGGTCTAAGAGCGCGCGCTAATGAAAAAAAAAGTGTTCGTTGCTAATAAACGATAACCCCTCAGGTTTTTGATGTTTTGAGTCGAGGTTCCCTCTCAAATCTAGGGTGAAGACTAGCTTATTTACAAAAGGTAGAACTGTTTTCTGTTCCTCCATGAAAGTAGCAAAATCTACTCTAATTCAGGAGTACGTTCTTGAAGTGCCTTCCCTGCAATGCTACGCAATGCCTGAGACTTTGGTAGATCTTGCCATCTCGCTTGCCAAACTCGCTTAATCATAGCTGGTGTTATTGTTCGGCAGACGTCAAGAATTCTCCGCCGTAGCTCTTCATAGCCAGTGTATTCTTGCCCTCTCCCACCCTTCAAGCTGGAGGATTAACGTTCACCAACTTAAGCAAGCTTACGTTCATTGATTTTAATTCCTATGCTTTTCGTCGGATTAGTTCCATCTGTTTTGTTTACGATGGGATGGTTTAGGTCAGGGGTTTCCACACTTTGCTCCGGGGGCCAGATGCGGCCCGCGAAGCTCTTTTGTCCTGTACGTGCTTTATATTTAATAAATGATACTTTTCAGTTGTTTATTCTACTTTCCTTTTCCCGGAATGAAGCGAAGGTTACTTTTTCGAAACTAGGCAGATTTTGACTTCGTTCAGGGTTGGCTGATGAGCATCTACATGCACTACTTTGCAATGGAGTTGCCACTTTTAAATTTCAGAATCAAAAAAATGCCAAGTTATAAGCAAGCCCACAGTTTCTATGGTGCCTGTGGGGAGCGGTGAGGATTAAGTGAGGAGCAACTGTATTCTTAATTTCCAAAAATACAATACAATACAAAAGACAAAACCTGGCTTGAGCATGCTCATGAGCCAACCCCCCTCCCCCTCCCCAAATACAACCCCATTCGTTACAAGCTGTCAAAGCGAGCCTTGAAGCTTGACAGGGAAGGTGCAGTTACCACTCGAAGTGGCAGTGTGTTCCAAGGCACTACAATTCTTTCAGTAAAGAAGAAGTGTCTAGTGTTGTTGTGTGCGGTTTCATCTTGCAGTTTGTAACAGTGGCCTCGTGTGTGCATAACCTGAGAAATATCAAGAAAGCTTCCATAGTCGATGTCTAGTAGTTGATTGAGTAGTTGGTACACAAGGATCATGTCACCTCTGTTGTAGCGATCTTCAAGACTGGTGAGGTTTAAGGCTTTGAGTTGCTCTTGGTATGGCAAGTGCTTAATTTCAGGGCACTTTTTGGTGAACCATCGTTGAACACGTTCGAGGCGGCTGAGGTGGATATGGTAATGGGGCCTCCAAACTTGGACACAGTAATCCAGGAGTGGGCACACGAAAGTAGTGTACAGGATTTTAGTAGTAGCTGGAGTCAGGTATGTAAATCCGGAGAGTACAAAGCCTCCCATCCTGCGTGATCTGTTTATGACAGCGTCAACTTGCTGCTTGAAGGTGAGCCTGTCATCAATGATTATACCCAAGTCACGCTTTTGTGTGATGGATTCCATTGTAGAGTTACCAAAAATGTAATTGGCACGTACATTGTTGTGACCGAGATGCATAGTGACAAACTTCTGGGAGCCAAACTGCAGGCCATGAGCAGTGGCCCAGTCATGAATTTTACAGAGGTCTTCTTGGAAAACTTTGGTGTCCTCTTCGCTGATGACTGGTCGGTATAACTTCAGGTCATCAGCAAAGAGGAGGCATATGGAATCCACAACTGTTGGTAAATCATTAATAAAAAGGAGAAAAAGGATTGGCCCCAGAACCAATATAACCAGTGTTTTTTTTTATTGGGGCAAAGTTACTCCTCCCTATATCGGAGGGAGGGGGGGGGGGGTTGCGGATGGGCACCGTTGGAACCCACTATGACCAGACAAGTAAAAATTCGGCTCGCGAAGGATAAGCAACTGTGCTATATGGCCTTCCGTTTGAAAGGTTTGGGCACCCCTGATTTAGGTCTACAGTCTGCCATCGGTTTCCACAGAGATTACAAAGCCTTATTTGGCCCGCAGTTGCATACGGATTACAGTCCTAACAAATTGTGTCCTATAGGCCTATACGCCCATGTAGGCCTATTATAGGCCTACTTTTTCACTACTTTATGAATCACCCTGCATATGGAGGGGTGCACAGTAGGATGCGCACAGGGCTGCGTGACTGGAGGCTCCATACTTTAATCTCTAGAGTAACTGCATTTGGGAAGGAGAATGCTAGAATTCCAGGTAATGTTTATTTTCGTCGGCATATAGAAATCCGTTTTTTTTGGAGGGGGGGGGGGGGCGGAAGGAGGTGAATCACACCCTTCCCCCACATCAGGGGGTTTTGAACTTGCTAACAAAAGCTCTTTTTTTTCAGTTACCCTTCACGAGCATCCATACCAAATTTCATGCTTTTCACAGAAAGTGAACACAATTCACCCCTTTAAGCCGCCCTACTGTTATGCTGAACATTGAAAGCAAGAAATAAAAAATACATACAGGCTGGTGTGAAGAGGTGCAGGCAGGTGGGAATTAAATCGCACTGAGCCCAACCTATTTTTTTATGTGACTGGGACAAACACATTATAAAAGTCTCAAATTCTTTAAAACAAATTCCTGCTAACAGTTTTATAGTCTTTCTCGAAGATATCTCGAGAACACTCCCTTACCTCTGTTAAAAAAAGGCCCACTGAGGGTTCCATGGGTTTTTCAATTGGGGTTCCACAAAATTAAAAACAGAAAAAGTATAATTTTTTTTTAACAATGTTAGGTGTTCAGTGCAAATTTGGCTGGAGGGGAGAATTGGGCCCACCTGTATTGCCCCTAATCTTTACAGTGGTACCAGTTAGTTTTGGGCAGATTTACCTATGTGAACTAATTTGAATTATCCCATGAAAATCTGTTGTCATGTGAAAATCTGTTGTGCATTCATCATGTGCACAAACACTGCATATTCTGTTAAAAAATGCCTACTGAGGGTTTACCACGGGTTTTTCAATTGGGGTTTCCATGAAATTTAAAACCTAAAATTATACTATTTTTTAATAACGTTGGGTGTTGTACCCAAATTTTTTTTTTGGGGGGGGGAAACCATCTGTATTGACTGTACTTTCCTAACCACCTACAGTGTTTAAAAGTCGGTTTGGGGGCAAGTTCACCAATTGGACCTAATTTGAATCCTACTTAACCAATCGGTAAGACTGCATTATTTTCAATTCCACTGTGCCATCCAGTTCCCCATAAAAAAAAAGACAAATCTTTATATGACAATATGAACGATTCTGCTTTCAATTCCTATGCAACACTTTAACAAATAAATGAATAAATAACTTCTGTGATCAATTTGCTTTCCTGCATTTACATGAATGCATTCCTGCTGTGGCCAAGTTAAGTAAGAGATATCCGTGAGGTCTGGCCGTTTTACCGAGGATATTCGCTCGTCTGCGACAAAACGGTTAGTCCAATACTCGAGGGGGTGGAGGGAAATCACACGAGCGCTGAAAGCGCGAGTGCTTGATTTCCCTCCACCCCCGAGAGTATTGGACTAGCCGTTTCGAACAGACAAGCGAATATCCATGGTAGAACGGCCAGACCTCACGGATATGTGTTTTAATGCTAAGGTGTGACGTCGAGCCAACATATCTAGTTATTTGAGATTTAAAAAATATTTATTTGATAATTTTATTTGTGAATCATGACGTAAATTCCTGAGCTCAAATTTCCGGTTTAAACTTCCTGTCTGTGAAAGTCTCACGTACGCGAGGACGTCCCTATATCCAGTCCCAGTCAGCGACGTTTGTGTTTAAGGTAAAACCGTATTTTTTCTACTTTATTAGTTTAAATAAGATATAGCGTATAAAATGCGCTATTTGCTTGAGTCTCGTAGGTTTGTAGGTGTGTTTAGGAAGTATCAGTAGCGTAGTTTTCGTACCGTCAAAACGAAAGGTTGCCGGGTCCGTGTTGGACTATTCTTCCATGGGTGGGGGCCTAGCATAGTAGCCTACTCGAGGTTTTTTTTTTTTTTTTTTCGTATTAGTCCGATAAATGTCGCAGGTTGCAAATGTGCCTATTTATGTTGGTTGCAATGGGGCTTGCTGGTTGAATTTGTGTTGTGTACGGTAGTTTTGTAAAGTCGGTCATTATATGTCACATGTCACCCCGGCTGGAGCGGGGGTTGTGTAGAGGGCGGAAAAAGTGTTAGGTTATCAAAAAAGTGTGGGTTGCCAAAATTAACCCACGGTCACGTGTGTGGGTTTTCAGATTAACCGTATATAACGGCTACACTTTTAGCATTGGGATGTGTTGGCGTGACGTCACCACCGTGCATTAAACAATAATAATTACATGCACAGGTGCTCACCCATACCTGTCTTCCCTCGGCAAATTTTTTTCTAACATGTATTTCGCAGGACTTTAATGCATTGTATTTCGCAGGACTGTATTGTATTTCGCAGGGCTTTAATGGCGGCCTCAGATCACTTGATCTTTGGCAGCCAAAAAGGGCCAACCTAATTCCATTTTGACCACCCTTGAAGCTGGAAAGTTTTGTTGTGACAAACCACTTATCCTATCTCAAATGAAACAAAATGGAAGCTATTTGAATCAGTTGCCACTACACTTGGTGCAGTCCATTGAGGGAAGAGTTTGGAGTTCACACAAATCACCTTGCTAGAACTTGTCTAAAGCTGCATAATTGCATATGCAAATCGGCCTTTGAAGTTTAGAAAGTTAAGATACCACAGTCTTATTGCTTTCAAGTCTGTTAATGATAGCATCTTAACTTAATCTGTTTACCTTAACTTAAATAAAAATTGCTCAAAATATTTATAAAAGGACTTCGAGTAGTTAAATCCTTACCTTCACTCCAGCATAGCTCACATTTAAACCTACCCAACAATGCCCCTTCTAGAAAATTTAATAAATGCTATACTAAAAAAATTACCAGCATAAAGACTTGAACCCAGTTCCACCTGCATACAAAGTGGAGCCATGGTGGTAGACAACTGAGGTTTTACTGTTGCACGGAAAGTGGATTAGTAAGAAAAACTATATTTATTCAACAGGTTCCAATCAAGCTTAACTAATAGACTCGTTTGGAACCTGTTAAATTGACACCTTTCTGTTTAGTTCTTTAATTTCTAAAGTTCTTTTTTTTAGTTTTAGTTGCCGATAAATCCTTAAAAAATAATGTCACATTCTTAAAAAAAAATAGAGGAAAAAATTCGTGGTAACACTTTTTTTTAGTCTTTTTCGAAGATATATCGTGAACACTTTGGGCTATCGACACATGGTAAAAAGCGTTATAAAGCTGTCGAAAAGACGCTTCGATTGGTGTACTTCATGTAAAAACCGTTAAATTTTGAAAAAGTTAATACAAAAGGGGTGAAAAAATTTCAATTTGTGCCTACTTTTTCGAGGATATCTCAAAAACGATTTGTATATAAATACGCGATAAACAGCGTTATATAGCTCTCAAATAGACGCCTCCGAGCACATTCCCCTCCCCACCACTCCAGCCCCCCACCCACGCAAAGGTGTAGATAAGAAACCATCTCATGTGTCGTGCCACCTAAATTGTAGCACGTAAAAAATTTCCTCGCTTCCAACACCCTTCTTCCTAACAGAGAACCAAAAATATTGCGAAAACAAACCTTCTTAGGAACTCAGCCTAAATAAAATAGCTCAAATTTGTATGCATTTAAGTTAATATAGAGTACGAATTTTCGTATTTGAAAATCGCATTTTTGGAATCGAGTCTGGGTAAAGAGTGCCAACACTCCAAAGTCGCCACAGACGTCGCTTTAACAGCTGTTGCATAAGCCAGTATTATGGAAACGCTCGTGGCAAAGGAACTTTTGTTTACAGTGTCAGATGGCCCAGTTTTCTCTCAGTTATTCTGCAAGGTATAATAAAAGTAAAATTCAAATCGCATTTTTACATATATTGTTTTAAGTCTGCATTATTAAGATTCAAGCTTGGAGCCTTACTATTTGCTATGCAATCGGCTCACCAATGCTTTGCTGCTCCACCAGGGAATCCCGGAAAAAATATCCCAGAAAATATATCCCCGGAAAAAATATCCCAGGAAAAAAATCCCACAAAATAAATCCCCAGAAAAAATATCCCCGGAAAAAATATTTCTCGGAAAAAATATCCCCGGAAAAAAATTCCCAGGAACAAAAACATTAGCATTTTTGTTCTC
>JAHWFP010210253.1:0-13623 GCA_023313725.1 Lithobius niger
TCCCCCCCCCCCCACCCACACTGCAAAAAGTAAGCTTTTCATATGCCTTTTCAGGTTAAGTGTAGATGATTTCCCCCAGACTAATATTTCTTTAACGACATTTCGCATCGACAGTTGTTCCCAGTTGTGTGAAAAACGAGCCATGACTTAAAGTATGTTCTTGAAAACTTTCAAAGAAGTGGGTTTTAACCCACCTTTTTCATTCGTAATTCATGACGGCGGAATAACTTTCACGACAGGGATTCATATTGGCACTATTATAAGGCAGTTCGAGCCCTTCTCAACACGTATCTCATGGTGCAAAAAAGGGGTTCTAGAAAGTGGTTTTAAAGGATTCACCGGAAATAACACCGGAAATAACGTCAAAATCGTACAAAACATTACATGATGGGGAGGAACGGATCCTCTTGGAGGGGTCCCCAGAAGCTGCGGCGTTTTTAGAAATGTTGACTGCAGAAAGTGTCATTTTTGAGGACCAAAAATTACCCTTTCCTCGATTGGTCATTGTTTTTTTTTTGTTACTTCCCCCCCCCCCCCCCCACTAACTTGATGGGTCTAGAAAATGTATGATCTTCCCTCGAGATGGTTAAAAATTTCCATGACTTCCATCCAATTGTTTCCGTTCCTCCACCCACTCCCAGATATATAATGACCAGCCCTCAAAACAAACCTTTGTTGATTGACTGTAATGGAGCGCGGTGCGAAGGTGAGCAGATGAGCTTCAAGTCCTGTCTGTCGTACACTTCGTGTGTCGGTCTGTCTGTCCGTATAGTGACGATAACGTTTGACCCCTTTTTCTGTTTCATTTTCGGCTTACGCCCTATTTGCGGATATCAGCTGCAAAACAATAAAATGAGTTTGGATTTTCTACAATTTTGTCTCTCAAATGCCAAAATTACTCTTAACTTCGAACACGACAACAGTTGTTTTCGTTTACAAGGCAAATTAACCATACATTAATGAACAACTGAAGGTCTTACCACATTACGACATGCGTTCCAGTACTGAATGGAAATTTTCCTGTCTGCTGTCTAGTGTTGGTATTTTTTTTGCGTCGATGGTCGTCGAGTCCTAAATACGGCGAGTCAGCAGCGAACCAGCGGTAATGGAATTTTGAAATTTAGGTTCCATAATGTGAAAGAAAACAACTAGACTAGTACTGGACGTTTGGGGTTTAGTGCTGATAATAGTAGCCATGATGAATTTTGGCCGGCGACAGCCTACACCAACAATACAATGCCGAATTTGTTGTTGCTTAATGCTTCAAACTGTTGATTAAAAATGAAAAACCACTGCAGTGCACATGAAATAAACAATTTGCGACATTTCGTATAGCAATCCCTGCTTCGTTATCAAGCAATAAAATATACGAAGCCGAAGCCTTAGTAAAACACTTTAAAATCCGTAAAAAGGTAAAAGGTTCATTGAAAAAGGTCTTATAGTTTTGTTTTTTGCTGAAAGCAAAGTAGCTGACGGCAACAATGGATGTAAAAACAAACAATGCAAGCCCCAATGGCAAACTGTCCAAAGAATGTTACGTACGGACTATCTGTGATAACGGGAAAAAATATCCGTCAACTAAATAAAAATTCACAGAAGTCCAACAGTACAAGAAAGCCAAATGGGCACGGTCAGATAAACACTGGTTTCCCATTTCACATAAACACCCATTTCCGTGCCTTTTGGATTTAAATGTCACACTGCCTCTCTGAGACCAAAGGTTTAATTTTAGGCCGTGTGTCTTTGGCCTCAAGGATCGAGGATTCAATTCTCAGCACAGGTAAAATCTGATATTAAGTACAAAAGGCAACGGAAATGTGTTTGCATCTGTTTTTATTAATTAAAGGGATATACCTCCCAGAGCCATTTTTCTCAATCCACCACATCAAGTCCGGCCCCAAAGGTCTATTTACTTACCGTTAGTCTTTCCCTTGCTAAAAAACCGTTTTAAAATGTGGCGTCTAGGGGATTTTCTGTTGAATATTGTTAACTATGTTTAAGAACGACCCGTAACTAAATAATGCATTGCGTGCGTACAATAATCATGACGTTTCATCTCTGTGTGTACATCAACTAATTTTCTAATAACTACCATGAGATCTAAAATCTAATAGACTAATGCGGTAAAAATTAAAATTAATTATTCCAATAGGTCGCCGAAGCAAAATTATAAGACACTAGCCTAGAAAATTATCAATTGTGATTTTAAAATACGAGAATCATTCCGGTTTGTGACGACATCGTGTACAATTCCCAAAGCCAATCGAGACAGCAGCTATGCGAGAAACGTAGCCGACACCCCCCCCCTAGCCGACCTTGGCGCTGTAATTGCTCGGATGACGATCTGCGCGTAGTTGTTATAAGGCATGCAGAATGTTATAAGGCTGGCCGGGTGTTCCTTTAAGCGTGAGAAAACTGGCAACAGGCGACAGCAATTGAGATTTTATGCTGTTGCACCTGACGAACAGAAATGAGGCCGAGTATTCGGATTTTTATTTGCATTGGTGGGCCTTTGTATCGACGATTTTTATTTGGCTGTCAGAACATTTTTTTTAACGTTAGCGTAGCATGCAAATTACGGATGAGACAAGCCCTAGTGAGTGGCCAATTCCTCTAATGTGGTCTACTATACATCAAACCTATTCCAGTTTCTCTTTGAACTCATATTTCAGGATATTTGCACGGGTATTAAACCATTGACCTTAGAATTCAAATGCAAACCCCTTATCCCTCGGCTGTATTAATGTGATGGCTGAAAAAGCACCACGTTTCGAGGTTACGTTCATCTCATCATCGGGTGGCAGTAAATCCACAAAAGTTTCGCAAACTTATGCACAAAAATGTAATTTATTTTAACATGTTGACGAAACTTTTGTGGATTTAGTACACCCGTTGACGACGTGAAAGTAACATCGAAACGTCGTGCTTTTTGTACGTTTGTGTAATGGGCATTTTTGTTTTTTGTTTTTGGCATTTTGTACTGACATTTTACAGTCCAAAAAGCAGCGGAAATAGATGTGCATTTTTCTTGACCAGCTTTGGCTACCGTCTAGATTTGCACTATTATAGAATAGAAATTGGCATAGCGGCCAATAAACTTACAGCTTTTTGAAGGCCCAAGCGACAGATGTTAAGTGGAAGAAACCACCATCAGGACAGTTCAGTTGTTTGTTTGCCGCATGACGGAGGAAACCGGAGAACCCGGAGGAAACCCCCGTGCAACGGGCGGGAAACAACTGAAGAAAACCCGTACACTAACTTCCCCTCGCCAGGATCGAACCTGGGTCTGTAAGAAGATGTGCAGCCGGGACCAAGACGCCTATGAAATCTGACGCCGCAGTGCTCGCAGCTACCTGTGCACACCCATTTTGTTTGACCTATCCTGAGTGCCTTTCTCAATCCTCGCAATCAGCATTAGTAACATTTAAAGCAGGAAGTACACACACAAAGCAACAGAAAACGCCAGTTCGAGTGAAAAACCTGAGCTGTGAAAAACGCGAGCAATGCAAATCAAATAAAATCACAACTTGGTTTAAAAAAAACGCGTATATACGTGGCTTTACTATAGAACAGCGTCAAGTCACGTCATATTGGCTACGAGACACCATTTGGAGGTAATAGCTACAAGGTGCACTAGATTAAAATGTAAAGAAAAGAACGGCACTTCTAGTCAAGACAGTGCTTTGAGAGCGGATTTCTTTGGCTTAAAAGAACGTTGTTTTCTCCAACAACAAAAATTGCGCGTTATAGGTTTAAGAAATCCTGCCTAATAGCATTGGCTTCAATAAGACAATTTTCCTTTCTCCCTCCAGTGCTCCTTGCAGCTAACCCAGTTACTGGCTCCACCATAGAGTTATAATAATAATACTACGTTATGTCACTGCTCTATATATGCTTTATTTTTTACTGTAAAATTTTATCCTTTTGTTTGCATTTTTCGTTTACTTGAAAACGGCTGTTATTGTTTACCGGAGACGTCGTGTTTTCTCTTACTTAATACTTTATGTACTCCCTGAATTTAAAGGGGCATTCCTTCTCGCATCATTATTGCCTCGTGCAGCGCTTAGGTGACGTCCCACTGGCTCGCGCGCCGGCTTGTGCTTGACATCGCCCAGAGAGGGCAACCGCTGCCATGGTGCCGTGGGAACAGAGGGGTCACATGGTATGAGCCGCGCAGAATCTTATGGACAATAGAGTTCCAAGTGATAAAAAAAAACCGGCAAATAGGAGCTTCACTAGCAAGCACAATTAATTAAAATTAGTCTACATTTTCGAGCCACACCCGTGCTTCCTCAGAGAAAATAAATCCAACCATCAGCTTGGTCAAGGCGAAAATTCCGCCTTGACTAAGCTTACCGCTGGATGTATGTATATCCTCTCTACGGAAGCGCGAGTGTTGATGAAAATGTATACTAATTTTAATTAATTGACCTTGTAAGTGAAACCGTGTCCGCCCGGTTTTTTTTGCTGTTTCGTATACCTTGCACCCCAACTGCGATAGTCCTTGTGTTCAACGACTATCCGCACACATTTTACGCTGTAAAAACATGTGTTTAAAAATAAACACACTTTAAACACGCCTAGAAAACGTTTTTTGACGTTTACAGCTGAAAAACACATTTAAGCGTTTTACAAATAGCATCGGCCGCGAAGAAACCTTTCAAGACATTAGCGTTTAGATAGTGTTGCAAATTGAAACCGTAGTGTTCAATTTGCAACACTTTATAAACACACACTCAAAACACATGCAGCAGCGATGTAAATGTTTAAAATAAAACGGTAGTGTTTTTATCTTACAACACAAGAATAAGATAAGCGTTGTAATAAAAAAAAAACACCATACGGTACTGTTTTTTATTCTAAAACTTTGATAGCTACATGTGTTTTAGTGGGGCAAGGTGGCATGGTGTTTAGCATGACCGTCTCCATGTGCCATAGATCCCGGGTTCGAATCCGGCCTCAACCACTCCTGGCATTTTCGGGAAGAGAAGGGCCCTGTGATGTCTCGTGCTCATGTCCATTGTGGCATGTAAAAGAACCTAGGTATTTCCGATAGGAGTTACCTAGCAAAATTGTCCCTCTCTATTAGGCTAAAGCTACACGTGTTTTAAGCATGTGTCTATAAAATGTTGCAAATTTGAAGGCTGTTGTCTTATTTTGAACGCATTTCACGTCTGCAATGTTTTCTACCAAAACCGTCTAAATGTTTTCTAGTTGTGTAAAATGTGTAAATGTGTAAAATGTGTAAAATTTAAAAATACATGTTTTTTACATTTTTGAAATCGTTTGTAACAACGGAATGACTCACGTTTGGCGAATAAAGTATTTTGAAAGTACTTTAAGTAGAGTATAAGAAACTCCTTGATGCGTGTTTAGTTGCTGTCAGATATGTCCTTTTAAATGTTCCGAATTCTGCTGAGGCCTACTTATTAATTTTTTTATGTATTTCTCACATTTGTCTGTCCACCAAAAGGTGTTGACGAAACGACAGCGAGACGGACAAGAGGAGACACACCGTCTGTCCTTGAATTAAGATGCTTCCCGCCTACGCATCATAAAGAGTGGACAGTTAAACATGACGTGAGTGTAAGATGAACAGTAATTATCACCAGAAGGACGGACAGTAATTTCCACTTCCTTACACCAAGCACCAGTAAACCTGCACTAAACACGAACCCCGTTACTAACACAGTGTTGGAGTGGCCTAGTGACTGCAGGAGATTTGAAGGTTAAACGTCTTTAGGGCTAAAAGTGTTTGGGAATTCACACACAAACTTGACAAAATTAATGACAAATTGAATTTCCTGTTTTCTGTGGGCTCTTTGGTCAAAGACAGCAGCCCCGTACAATTGTGCAAGGACGCTCTGTGTATGTTGCAAAAATGTTGTATTTCTGTAGACTACTGGCTGATCCGCAATGTTGTTGCTCTGTCCCATTTGTTGTCGCACTGGCGTTTGTTTCTACTGGGGCCCAGAGTTTGATTACCCAGAGTTTTCTGTCGACAATACATGTAATATTTCGTTTGTAATTGATTGTTGATTAGCCTTCACATTGCCGGCCAAGCTGCCTTTTTCATTGCTGTCGTTCCGAAAATGAACATGCTCCCCGTTTTTTTAATGCTACCCTGAAAAGAATGAACATGCGCGCCCTATCGCATTAATATGCTATTATTGGTAGTTACACTGCTGCTTTCGTCGCCTAAGGTTTAGTGCAAGCGAATGATATTTCGTTTGTAACTGATTGTTACAACTAATCGACATTATCCTTCACATTTCTGGCCACTCCCTCTTTTTCATTGCTATCGCGACAAAGATGAACATTCTCCCCCTTTTTCACTGATGCCGTGGAAAGAACGAACATGCGAGCCCTATCTTGTTAATAATTTGCGTTTGGGTTGGTTGTCACTATGACTGCTTTTCTCTTATGGTTCGGTACAAGCGAAATACTTCTATATTTATATAGCTGTGCGAAATGTTCACAAAGGTATTCCTTCTTAGAAAGGCAGTTAAAGGCTGTCGTTCTTAGAAGGATTACCGTTATGACATTATGTCAATTGACAGGTTTAAAAAATATGGTGTAGACTGACAGAAAACAAACTTTAGCATGTGAAGCACTACGCATAGAAAGAATAAAATCCATTGAAAACTACACGCAGTGAACGAATAAAAACAAGGTAGGCCTATCTTAGGGCGCGTTTACGCAGCGACTCGCCTTTGCATTCTCGCAGCTCGAACTCAATCGCGATGGCAAAGGTGACATTGTCATGGTAACAACGCTAAATGGATTAGCTAAATCCGACATCGTTTGAGTAAATGCTTGCAGTCTTATAATCCGTGCCAAAAATATAAAGAATTTCTCATGACGAAACAATTTTCCCAATCGCTTCTGAACTCACCTTATTTGCCGTTTTCGTTGCGAGGCGGCAGACATAAAACCGCCGCCATGTTGGAATTTGAGGTGATTTCTAGCTTCTAGCTGCGAGAATGCAAAAGCGAGTGGTTGTGTAAACCCGGCCTTATATTGTGAAGCGTTTGATAATCTGGCTTCATTATCGAAGTGGCAAGGAAGGTGGTGCAGGTACTACAGGTACTGGCGAATTGATGCTGTACACGACGTGGGAATACCCGTGTTGTAACTCTTTTGCTTTGTATTTCACTGTTTGTACAAGGCCGTCTGGGAGAGAAGCAACAGGTTTCAGCTCCTGGTTCCTAGACAGTTGATTTAACACCACCAAAAGCTTACTTTACCACAGCAGTTACTAGAGTCGGGAGGTAGGACATGCAATTTCTATTCCAGTCGGTCTTGGCTCGAGAAACAAAAGGCCTTCCTCGTTTTTAAGTTCGTTCAAACGCTAGTTCTTGCGAAATATCTCATGCTTGGGCTATTCGCAACGCAAGGGATATTCTTCACCCAGATTTATTAGGGAAAAACCTCTACAGCGAATTTTTAACGTACGCTTTCCGTAAAAGTAAAAACAGGCACTAATTCGACAACTGGCCGCATGGGGTCAGGGTGGAACAAAGGGGAGAATTGTGTTGAGGACTTCTTCTTCATGCCTCTCGCTACTGGTAGCTACACTTTAAAAACATGTGTTTTAAACTAAACTAGCTGGACCCGTGCATGCTAAACGATAATTGAATTATCCGAACTTAGCTTTTCCCGGTGTTTTGTCGTCTTAGGAAGTAATTGGCGCTGTCAATTTCTCCCCCCCCCCCCTCCCCTTACGTACACCTCTACCCACGTCTTTGCCCCCAACATCCTCCAAACCGAACTGCACCCCCTCTCAGACTACTGCAATGTGGGGTGTTTAGCTTCCCGGCACCTTACGTGTTTGGGCTTTGTTTTTAATGCTCTCCCCCCGCCCCCCCCCACCTACGCTTTCCCCCCTCAGGGAATCGGCCCCCTCCCCTCGAAATGTGACAGTCTGCCTCCTAACCCTTCTTTCTCGCCCTTGTCATCCTTCCCTGGCCGGAAATCGGGACATTCCCACGGATGTTTTGGTGTAGACCCGGAAAAGTCACAATGAAGTTTGAATGAAGTCTAAAAAAATCCAATCACTGAGAAACCCAGCATTGTGTAAGCAGGTAACTCAGCGAAAGTCAAACCGTCGACAATGGCACACTCCACAACAAAATGAGGTTCATTATCGTTATAATTGTTGCAATTATAATTGTTGTTTATTTACCGAGTATGAACGGCCCTTGAACATAGGGCCTTAGGGCTTCGTCGGGCAGATGACTGGGTGTGGTTAACGCTCCCTAAAACCCTTTGCACCCTTTGAGTATGAACGGCCGCTCACGCAATGATTGTTGCTGCATACTTTGAAACAATTCAGCTCAGCTCAGAAAGCCTAATTCTACGAAGCAAATAAGCTATTTTATCGTTAATATCTGCCACGAAATTAAGAATGTAGCTTAGTTGGTTTAACACTATACGAGTTTAGCTGAAACGTTGTTTCGTTTTACCCATCAAGTATGAACTGTTTTCGATGAAAGTTTGAAATACATAACACGTGCACCAAGAATTGTTATGCACCGTAACGTAGACATCACATGTGCACGGAGAATGAAAAAAACGTTACTCTTAATTGTAACGATAAAATTTAATTGTTGCTGCTGCTGATCCTTGAGTGCTTACGGTATTAATATAGCAGATGCATTCTGTAACGCCCATTTGAGCAAAATCATGACCTGATCTAACAATGGTTGAACAGTGCTTTACCGATTGTTGAACATATTGTCCCCATTTTTCGTATAATGCTCTCAAAACGGGGGAAATATGTTCAACAATCGTTAAAACATTGTTTAACCATTGTTGGCTACAAAGGGTGGCATAATTCAGCATTGTTTTGTTGGCATTATGCCCGCCTTTGTTGAAATTTTGGTTTGAATTGGCGCTCGTGTCTGTGTATTGTTAGACGATCTTTCCCTTCAGCAACAAGAGCTAACAAAGCGGCACTCGTGTTTTTCTATTGTAGGATGAATGGGCAATGGGCATTGTATAGGTTATTACCCGATTTCCGAGTACTGAGAATAACAATGTCGAGGCCCCGCATGGGCCGAGCCATTGTTGAGCTCAGTACGAGGAAAGCGAGTAATAACCTATTTATCAACCAGCCGCGTAACAATTGAAAAGCGTATTCACCGTCATTGTTATTGCAACATCGTCTTTGTTCGCTGAAGGGGAAAATGGGCATTAGGATTCGTTTTTTGTGCAAACATTGTTGCACGCACGGTCGTATTGTCAAGCTTTCTGAGCAATAGAACGTCAGCACGATTCATTCTTTATTGTGCGCGTGCAGGCCTTTTGTCGATCTCTGTACTCCGGGCCCGGGATGAAGGTATCAAGCTAATTGCATTGTTACAAGCATTGTTGTATAGTACTGAGATCGTCGAAACTGGGTGATAAAGAATGGATAATATCCGAAAATCTCGGGACATTATAAAACAATGCCCGTGGGCGCTGGCGGGCCCTTGTGGCATTGTTTTTATAATGCCCTCGGTTTTCGGTCATTGTCCTTTAAATACACACCCATAACACGTTTTTAGTAGTTTTTTTTAAGCTGAAAAACGCTTAAAAGCATTTTACAAATAGCGCGGACTGAGAAGAAACATTTCAGAACATTAGCGTTGTTATATTGCAGACGTTAAATGCATTTAAATATAAAGCAGCTTTCAGCTTGCAACAGTTGTAAACACATGCTTAAAACACATATAGCTATAGAAGCGTTTAAAATAAACAGCATTGTTTATTTTACACCACATTATGAACATAAAGAGTTTTCCTTAAACGTGGTTTTCAAAACCATACGCGTTGTAATAAAAAGGCTACATAGACATTTATTTTTAAGCACTCCACGCCACGTGTGTTTATAAAATATTGCAAATTGAATGCTAGTGTTTTATTTTAAACGCATTTCAAGAGCACTATATAAAATGTTTTTGAAAGAATTTTTCTCAGCCCTCGTTTTCTGGCATGTTTTCAGAGTTAGAAAGACATTTTATTTTTTTTTTTTTAAATAAGGGCCTTTTGAACAGTTCCTGAAATGTTTAGCACGTATTTTAAAACTTTTTTAACCTTTGAAAAAGAAGCAAAATATTACATGCATCGAAATAAATTAAGGTACTTATTTCACTCGTTGAACGCATTGTACTCTATGGTTTTGTTTATTTTTTAATCAACAGTGCGTCATTACATTAATGTTGGAAAAGCATTTATGAATGTACGGTTATAAATGTTGTAAAAGCAGCTATGAATACGCGAAAATGGTGATGTCTTTTTAAGGGATGAACTTTTGGAGACTTAAATAAAGATTTAGCATGCAGAATTGCATTACCGTAAACTAGAGTGAGAAATTGAAGAAAAAATACGGCTGGCTGCACATTACGATCACACGCAACAAAAACAAACAATGTTATGTACAGTATTGGAAACACTAGCCACACTAGCATTGAAGCATTGCTTTTTCCTGGAAGAAAACTTCATTGTTACAATGTAGCATTGTTACGTGAAACTAGTCTCATTCAAACTGTGTGTAGCTTAGAAACGTGCTCCAACAATGCAACCTTGTTCTATTTCAACAATGGAAAAAAGTTTGCACAAACATTGGCATCTACCAGGAACGACTAATCCGTATGCAGAATTCAGTACAACATTCGAAGTGTTCAAAATTCAATGTTCAATACTGTACGAATGGGGAACAGCGCACCAATATTCTACCGTCGTTGATTACGTACAGTAATGGACATTGAATTTTGAACACTTCAAATGTTGTACTGAGATCCCTATACCGAAAAATCATTCCTGGTAGATGCCAATGTTTGTGCAAACGTCTTTCCATTGTTGGAATAGAACAACCTTGCATTGTTGGAGCACGTTTCAAAGCTATTAGACTGTTTGAATACGGCAAGGTGTATAGGATATCACCCGCTTTTCGAGTGCTGGGATCTAGCAATGTCGAAGGCGCGAGCCACTGTTGGATTCCAGCATGAGGAAAGCGGGCGATATCCTTCTCACCCGTTTTGAAGTTATCAGTCCGACGTACATTGTTGAGCGCAAGTGAGCGCGAATGGAATACATTGTTGCGTTTAGCCAGAAGAAAGTTTGTGTTGGTTATTCGCAAGGTGCAACGCTACAAGCAACTAAAAGAGCAACATTTAATTTTGAAAGTGGTTGCAACGTTGTAAATTAGCATGAATGAACGTTTGAGGTGTTGTTGTTTTTGAAAATTGTTTTATCTAAGTTATTACATTCGTTTGCTTTAGTCCTTTGTGTCATTTAATGTAACCAACGTTTGTAAAGCAACGGTTGCAATGTTGCGAGTAACGTGTATTGTTGAATGACGATTTTTTTTACTTTATGTTTTATGTTTATTTATTTATTCTTTTTGTTTCAGTAAATTTATTACGTTTGTTTGTTTTCTTTCAATTTTCATTTAACAGAAACGAGTGCTGGAACACAGATTCCGGAACTCCGCGGTGGATCCCATCCCTTGTTCATTGTTGCGATTCCGTCGTGATGTATAGGATATCGCCCGTTTTCCGAGTGTTGGATTCCAGTATGAAGAAAGCGGGTGATATCCTTCTTCTCTCTTGTTTTGAAGCTATTAGTACGACGTCTATTGTTGAGCGCAAGTGAGCGCGGGTGGAATACATTGTTGCGTTTAGCCAGAAGAAAGTAGGTGTAGAATATTCATTAAGACGCAATACTACACGCAACGAAAAGAGCAACGTTTAATTCTGAAAGCGGCTGCAATGTCGTAATTAACTTGAATTCCTGAACGACTTTTTTGACGTTTGAGGTGGGGTTGTTTTCAAAAATTGTTCCATTTAACTGATTATATTCGGTTGCTTTATACATTTTTGTCATTTAATGTAAACCAACGTTTGTAAATCAGCGGTTTGAATTGTTGTGAGTAACGTGAATAGTTCACCTTTTTTTTTTATCTGTTATGTTTATTATTTTTTTATTTGTTTCAGTAAATTTATTCCGTTTGTTTGTTTTCTTCCACTTTTCATTTAACACAAACGGGGGCTGGATCTAAGTGGAGTGCTGGGATCCAGGATCCCTGTAGCCCTCCGCCGTGGATCCCAGCACTCCTCGTCTTCGTTCAGTGTTGCGATCCCGTCGTGCTGTATTGTTATAAGAGGACTGAGAGCTTCAAAACGGATGTGAATTTGCGCAACAATGCTAAATCGTAACAATGGAGTTTTCGTCCAGGAAAAATCGCTGCATCAATGCTTGTGTTGCAAAGAACTATTCTAAATTCAATCTTCAACAGCGCTGGACATTGAATTTTGAACACTTCTATGCACACAAGCATTGATGCAGCGATTTTTCCTGGATGAAAACTTCATTGTTGCAATTTAGCATTGTTGCGCGAGAAACTTGCCTCATTGGAACTATTTGTAGCTTAGAAACGTGCTCCAACAATACAACGTTGTTCTGTTTCAACGATGAAAAGATGTGTGCACAAACATTGATATCTACCCGGAACGATTAATCGGTATGCAGAATTCAGTACAACATTCGAAGTGTTCATAATTCAATGTTCAATACTGTACCTACGTCTGTGATTTGTAACGCTTCAGGAAAGTTTTTGCATTTTAAATAGGCCTACAACGATAAAACGTGTTGTTGTGGTTCTTCTTCTTCTCACGACATTCAAGCCTATAGCGTCCATTACACTCAGAAGATCGTGTGTATTATTCTTTCGAATGATAGGTGCACTGAGGAGAGGTATAAATGCGGTAAAAGCGGAATCTCCAATCCAATTCCCAACTTCCGCCAATCACGACCCTACAATCGCTACTAGTTTTCGAATTATATTAAATATTGCGTTTTATATGTTTCTGCCTAATAAATATGTATGAAAAATGTCATTTCTGCTGGGTTTAGTCCAAAAACGTGTAAATTCTCAAGTAGTAACGTGCAAATGACCTTGAGGCGAGTGAGAAGTTTTGTTTCTCATGCCAAGGCCGACTGGGGTATACATTTTATGTCTAGCACCCGGCTCTACGCCAGTTCTCGAGCATGCCGGGAAGTTAGGTCTCTTAGCGTTGCTTTAATAAAATACGATTTTGGCGATGTTAAATCAGCTAGCCTGGAGACAGGCAGCGAAAGCCGCAGCTTCTTCCCTATAGGCGACCCTTCTGACAAGCAGTGAAATGTAAAGGAAGAGCTGCGGCATGGATACTCGTAACTCGTTTTTTTATTGGGGAGGGGGGGTAGTCTACCGCTTCGCCCCCCCTCCCCCCCCCCCCAAAAAAAAGGGTACGCCACCGGAAATAGTATGCTTATGCAAAGTGAAAACTGTAATTAATGCATGATGGCTGTTGAAGTTCGCTCCAACATCGATTTTAACCTGGTTAAAAACCAGGAAAAAGAAAAAGGGAAAAAAAAAAGAAAAACACTCGTAGACCAGATCGCACCTTGACCATAACATTAAGCATGCTAAATTACTACACTCCACGTAAATATTTACTTTGTTTATTTCAAGAATGTGTTCAACGACGCATAAATTTAAATAATTGAAAATAATGTCCTTCCTCATTTAAAACTGACTGGAAAAAAAAATATTGCATTGTATTCAGGTAAAGCTCCGGAACTAAAGCATAAATCAGA
>JAHWFP010210254.1:0-16979 GCA_023313725.1 Lithobius niger
AAAAATAATGCGTGGTTTTCATAGGGTTGTGTTTAGATTATCCAGTACTTATTTTGGATCTTTATATAATTTTAACACAGTTTAAATAGAGTAACGACTTGCCCATACACACGCCTACCTATTTCTTTCCTTAATTTTTCAGTATTCTTCGGTCAAACATTTACTTACATGCAACGAAAAATACCACGTTTTTACACGATTTTGTAAAACGTATGTAAACTATTTACGGGTGATAGCTGCTCTCTTTGCCAATGTAGGGAGGCCGTGGTGACAAACGTTTTGCAAGACTACATTGGCGGTCCGTTTCCATTTTTTATGGGAATAATTTTAAAGCCTATTGACATAAATAAGTCCCACTCTCTGACGGCACGTTCGTCTTTATTCGTTCAAGCATTGAAAGCTATGACTTTTCAAACCGGGCATTCATAAGACAATCATGAAATTGAATTTGTAATTCTGTTTCGAACACTTGAAAACCCGTACAGATTAGCCAGCTCTCAGTAGTAAGTTATCGAAATCGTCTTTAAAGGCATAACCTTAAAATACTTCATTATTTCGATTTTGTTGTTTTTTTATCTTTAAAACCTATTACTCGAGTTAGATCGTTACAAACACACAAACAAATAACGATATCAAATAACCTATTACTTAAAAAAAAAGAAGATATTTAGTTCATGAGTTAAATCGTTACAGACAGACAAATAACGGTCGAGACAAACACTTGTCTCGAACGGCTCTATGACTTTACACAGTTCATGGACGATAATCAAGCTAACTTAATTTATTGCAGTACGGTAGAGATCTAGCAGATCTGTAAAGCTCATTGTGACTCCGCAGTACATTATCAAACTTAGCCTTCCAGAAATAACTGATTCGGCATTTACAATAATTGAAGGGTCAATACTGTTCCACATTACGACAACACAATGAGAAAACTGCCCCTGTCTGAATGGAATGGACTACATTTTTAAGCTGTGTCCTCTTGTTTTAGTGGATCAGTGTTTCTAAAAAAAAAAGGTATTTGGACAAAGGTCAACTCCGTGCAGAATTTCATGAGTATGAAGTTAAAACTCACTATCCACATAATTCATCCTGCCCAAACGCAACTTGAAAAGCTCAAAGAAAAGAGTCAAGCTACACTCTATCCATTCGGTCTATCCTGTCCCCAACAGAACCTCGGTGGAAATAGGACTCGTAAGAAAGCATAAGTAAAGTCTGCTCAAACAGGACCTACGAAACTTCTGGAAGGTTGTCGACAAGCTAAAATGTACATCCACACAATCTCCATAGCAAACAGAACTCATGGAAAGCAGTGGTTAAACTCTAGCGACTCGATGTATCCTGCTGAAACAGAACCCGTGACATTTTAGAAGGGTAGTCCAGAAGCTAACTCTTCTCTCACCGCTCAATCCATCCTGAACCGGAAGTAGCCTAAACGGTTTAAGCTGAACCACTACTTACACCTTGAAGCTACACTTCCGTCAATCTACTGTATAAAAGACAGGCAAGGCACTTTAGAAAGTAAATTCAACCTCGACAAGACAGTGCTTAAAAAAATAAACATTTCCTGCAGTACACACAGACTGGGTGATCAAAACGCCTAAATTGCCTATCGGGGTAACCCCGTGTCATAATCACGCAGCCGATTTTTTTTTTGCCTTGTCAATCAATCTAACTTGACCAAGCGCAAGAAAGTTATTCGAGACACTAATCTATACTCTATAGTAGTGTGTTTTAACAGAACTTAGAAAATGGCAAATTAAATTAAAACAAAATCTTCAAAATCGCAAGCTATTTAATCATGAAACCAACCTTTTACCTTCTGTCATTCAATTTTGACAAGATACCTACAAAATAGGAAAACCGGAAACACAATAGAATGGCAAAAATCATACACGGATAATTGCACAATACACGTTAGTTAATGCTTGATTTGTGTGTTGTGATATTGTGTTGGATATCCCTGTATAACTGACAGTATAGTATATTTTACTGGTAAAATACAGGCTGTGGGTCTTTCGAATTATTAACTCAACCCTCAACCGATCCAGCAGAATAGTAGCGTTGTGCAAACTTAGCTTTTTCCACGTCTATACCACACGCCATCGCTGTTTGCTGTGACGTGCATATCACATGACTGGGCTAGTCCAATCAGACGGCCAAACAGCCGTTGTTCTCGTTCGTCATTGGCTAACTCATGGTGACGTCACGGCAAACAGCCATTGCGCATGGTTTAGTCGATTTAGGAGTAGATTTTTGTGTATCGAGTCGGGTTCGAATTTGAAGATGATGTAGGTTCTTGCAATTTCTGTACGAAACACAAGATTTCCTTTATCAAAAACACTAACGCGGCACAACTTTATTTGTGTGTTTTACGATCAACAAGAGTGGTGTAAACAATATAATCCATTGAATACATGATTTTAGTTTGTTCATTGCAAACTAGTTTCGTTTGCACTTGCTCACACCATCGAGGATAAGAATATATTGGTTTGTCGAATATATCAATGTTAGCACATGGCCAGGTGCCACGTATGAACAACTAATTACTGTGTATCTATTGACTATTGCGATATATTCCACATATTTTAAACATTAATTCTATAGAGTTTAAGTAAAGATGATACATTTTGCTGCTATTTATCAGTAATAATATAACGAGAGCGTAGTTTTTTATCGATAAATTTTTTCAACCAAGAGTTACATTACGAAGCTGAAAAAATACCGAGCGCTTGCGCGAGGTGATTTTATCAGCTTGGGAATGTAACGAGTGGTTGAGAAAATTTATCGATACTTAAACTACGCTCGAGTTATATTTGAAACGAGAATATACCGTCTCCCGTAAACATCAACTTTAAAATAAAAATTCTACTTGCAAATCACGGCCTATTTGTATTGCAGTGGTTTCTCGCTTGAATTCACAATTCCTGTTTAAACGAAATGATGAAAGCGTACAATTTGTTGCCACATGTCCTCACTGGTTCGTTTAGCGTCTGTAGGAATGATATTTTCTACTGTCGTCACCATGAATACTGTAGTTTTGCTTCCCCAACAATCTATCACAAACTTAACCGAAACCGAAAGTAACTCGCGTGAAAGCAGACAACTGCCAGAGCGCTTCAAGGAAAGTAAATACGTGTTTTATTTTTAATCAAAGTGTTGTTCATCAATTTAAAATAGAATATTCCGTAATATTAAGTTTTACGACAATTATTATTAATTTATTTTCCACATTTCCGATATTCAAGTACCGCATTACGGTTCTGCGGTTGCCTGGATCGCCAAGCTTCTCATAGCGGCGGTAGGCCTAACCAGAACGGCTTGCTTAACACACTTCGGCAAAAAGCTGATTTCTGTTACTATGGTAACCAAAGATTAAACGTACATCGCCGAGACGTTAATTAATGTGTCACTTGACTATCAGGTACGTTGTATACGTTTAGAAATTGGTTTCGACCTACCAAATACAGTTCTTTCATACTTTCTTTATGCGGCGTAAGCCAGGATACAAAACCAGTCGAACGGTGATTCAAGATGGAGGGATGAGGCTAACAATTTAATCTGATAAAATACCGTGTGGTCGTTTAATCAGTGTTAAGGAGGTGTGATTGGCTGGTGCCTGCCGTTTATTGGCTTCCCATTGGTTAACTGTTTTTATAAAATTATGAAGGTATATTCTCGAAGAAAATAACTTCTTGAAGGTATTCATCACTGTTTCTTGTAAGACATAGAGTTGGGGTTTGTTTAACACCTCTGCAATGTATGGCACAGTGGAAACACGAACCACGGCACTGTGACGGAGTTTGGCGCTTATGACCTTGCTGTTGACGTGCTATTAAGCCTCAATTCCCCCTCATTACCTTTGATGAAGTGACATAGATGAATTACCTGTGAATCTACAAAATACCAGGTAATAGAAAGCAACTATTCTGCCACTTACCCTGACAAACAAACCATTACCTGCAGAACGCAGACCAGGCAGTAAAGCAACTAAACTCTCTGTGCTGGTGACTTACCTGACAAACCGTACGCAAACTAGGTACAGTAGAAGCTAGATATCCTGGTGCTTTATTTCATAAACCATACAAAGCGCAATCTAGCTAGCACAGAAGCTAAACTCTGTATCCTGGTGATTAGTTTAACCACATCGTACAAAATGAATGCTAGATAGTGTGGAAGCTAAACGCACTCTCTTGGTTATTTACCTGACAGGTTATTTACCTGAATCGTGTAAATGCTAAACTGTGTTTCATACAATTTACCTGAAAATCCATAACGTACAAAATACAAGATAAGGGGTGTAGAAGCTAAACTCACTATCCTGGTGCTTTACCTGACAAACTACAATCTGCAAAACCCAAACTAGTTATAGCAGACACCAAACATTGTATCCCGCAACAAACTGTAGCTGCAAAACGTAATATTTAGAAGCCAAACTCACTATCGCGATCAGAGGTAGAACAGCACTTTGGGTACTTAGGATAAATAAAAAGCCAGAAAGTGCACAAACATACAAAAAAGCACTACGTTACGAGGATAAACTCACTTCATCACGTATGTAAAATTCACACGTCAAACACATAAAAATACACAAATGATGACAGCCTCAGCATTGGATGACTTCATTAAAATAAACAATGTCCCAAAAGTCTGAGAACACCCTCACAACTTTTTAAGGGGTTGAAAGAAAATAGTGAAACTTTGGCACTGTAAGTTTGGTTGAAGGATCAACCTTTTCGTACAACCGGCATTATGCCAGACCCTCTTGTGTGGGCCCCAGGTGCCCCAAATTAGAAATTTTCAATGGAAGGGGGGGTAAAGGAATACCTTATTTGAAAGGTCTTCATTAGGCGAGTAAATTGCCGCAACGATAGCTTCGATACGATGAGCCCATCCGAAATGGCAGCCGGTCAAACAGGAATTTTCTCTGCATCCCTATGTCTTACTCCGGCTAAAGTCGTCGTAAAGGGAGGTAGGTGGCTGAAAATGCATCGTTCAATTTAGTTGTACGAAAAGGTAGATCCTTTAACCAAACTTACATTGTCAGAGTTTCACTATTTTCTTTCAACCCCTTAAAAAGTTGTGAAGGTGGTCTCGGACTTTTGGGACTCCCTGTATACAAGTACAAAATGGACCTAAGCTATACCTGACCGAAACTGCGGCAAGCAGTAGACAACCATTCGGCCTTTCTCCTGCGAGTGCAGAAGAGGAGTCAAAGTCGAGTGCAGAAGAGAGTGCAGAAGTGAATTGTGTATTTTTTATGTCTTGACGAAGCTCTTGTATATTTTTAGCACATGATGATGAGGTGCATAATGGAGTGCTTTTATCCATGTTCGTACACTTTTTTGTTTTTATTTTTCATCACTATCCTGGTGTTTCGCGTGACCCAACACAAGCTCAATAAAACGGTAGCTAACTCCTAGTGATTTTACAAAATAACCTACAAAATCAACGCTAGATAGTGTAGACGCTAAATTCAATATCCTGACCATTTACCTGCCAAACCGTAATCTACAAAATGCAAGCTAGGTACAGTATCAGATCAACACTGTATGTAGCATGGAGATTAACCTGACAAACGGTAACACGCAACTTCCAAGGTCAATAGTACAGGAGCTAAACTCAATATCCTGATTATTTACCGGACAAACCACAACCCACCTAGGTATGTGGTATGTGTATGCAAGCTAGGTATTCTGGTGATTTATCTGATAGCCTAGACCATAACTTGCAAAATACATGCAAGATAATAGAAGCTAAATTCTTAATCCTGGTGATTTACCGCGAAACTGTAACCTTCAAAACGCAAGACGGATTGTAGCAGAGAAACTCACTATCTTGGCAATTTACCTGAGAAACCGTAATCTGCAAGATGGATTGTAGGAGCGAAACTCACTATCTTGGCAATTTACCTGAGAAACCGTTATCTGCAAGATGGATTGTAGGAGCGAAACTCACTATCTTGGCAATTTACCTGAGAAACCGTTATCTGCAAGATGGATTGTAGGAGCGAAACTCACTATCTTGGCAATTTACCTGAGAAACCGTTATCTGCAAGATGGATTGTAGGAGCGAAACTCACTATCTTGGCAATTTACCTGAGAAACCGTAATCTGCAAGATGGATTGTAGGACCGAAACTCACTATCTTGGCAATTTACCTGAGAAACCATAATCTGCAAGATGGATTGTAGGACCGAAACTCACTATCTTGGCAATTTACCTGAGAAACCGTAATCTGCAGGATGGATTGTAGGAGCGAAACTCACTATCTTGGCAATTTACCTGAGAAACCGTAATCTGCAAGATGGATTGTAAGAGAGAAACACACTATCTTGGCAATTTACCTGAGAAACCGTAATCTGCAAGATGGATTGTAAGAGAGAAACTCACTATCTTGGCAATTTACTTGAGAAACCGTAATCTGCAAGATGGATTGTAAGAGAGAAACTCACTATCTTGGCAATTTACCTGAGAAATCATAATCTGCAAAAGGCAAGATAGATTAAGTAGAAGCTGAAGAAACTATCTTGGTGATTTACTAAACTAACCAGTGCGATAGTATAGACGTTTTAAAAACTATGTATCCTGCTATTTTGTTTGACAAACCATATCCTTCAAAATACAATGGATAGATTATAGAAACCAATCTCTTGATTTGCCCAACAAACCGTAATCTACAAAAAGCAGGCTACATAAAGTAGAAGCTCAACTCGATAACACGTTCACATACTGGAAACCACAACCTTCAAAATGCAATGTAGAGAGTAGGTGCTAAACTAGCTATTCACGACACCATCTTCCCTGCAGAAGCACCAATTGTGTCCCCCGATCATCCTCACATGGTGTACGTTTTTACGTCATTATTAAATCTTTTATAAGTTTTATCCGAATTTCTTAATGATTTTTCGTTTGTTATGCATTCAACGTTGAAAAGGGACCTTTGTAGCCACAACCAGGGTGGATGTAGGTGAAGCAGCTTCTCGAAAAACGTGGGGTAAAGTACCTGCTTTTGTCATTGGCACCAGAGGGCAAAATGTGTCAGTCTCTCCAAGACAGCATAGCTTTGCACCAAACAAGGAAACCTATCGGAGCGGCCAAGATAATTTAAATTAAAAACGGCGGCATTGATGGTGTCATTCAGCGGTGGTAGTACCTTCGGAAATTGGCAAAGTATTCGTACTTGGGCAGTATTTGAAGTTGAAGGACTTGTTTTGTGTTCGATTCAAATCGTTTTCACCTCATTTCAAGAAATTTGAACCACGGATGAAGATTCAACCAGACTGGACCACCTTCTCGCAACACAAAACCATGCATATTACTTAGCGCCGCTCATAGCTACAACGCGTTTGAGAACTGAATGCTGAATATAAAAAAAAAACTTGATCAGCAAGTTCTGATCTAGTCCTAAGCCGCCCTACCATGTTTTGTAACGGATGAATTAAGTGTTGTTATCGTGATCATTTTGTTGTAATGAATGATGCCATCCAGTTTCTATCTCCATGGCAACACTCAGGAACGTAAATTTGGGCAATGACGCCTTGCTATTCGTTTCATTGACAATGGCACCCTCTGGCGGTAATCGTTGAAAGTAGGTGTTAGTTTCATCCAAATATTTACTGGAGTGGCATTACCTTTAAACTCTACCCTAGCCACAATAGTGAAAATCAGTCACTAAAGTAGATAAAATACGGCATTCGGCTCATTGAGATAACATGACTGGGTGTCTGAGCAATGATCCGGAGATCGTCGGTTCGATACCCGGTCATAATAAAACACTAGGCCCTGCCGAATCTTTGCTATTTTAATGTATATGGTTTTCGGTTCTATTGCAATGCTTTTAATTGTGTCTATTGAGATTTTACCTTGTGTTTGTAAGAAAATTTGAGTGAAATATTTTATTGCATGAGGGGAGAGTTGGTGCCTTAAGATTGCCAATTAGTTAACGAATGTCTCATGCTGGTGGTCCCAGGTTTCAATCCTGAAACTCTTCCAGCCCCGGAAGAGAAGAACCCTGGCTTGTAGTGTGTAAAAAAATTCCTACGTGTTTCCTAGAAAATTTCCGCCCTCAGTTCCTAGATAACCTTAGTTATTGTGCGCGCAGCGTATCTTGAGTCCTGGAGGGAGCGGCTTTAATCGACGGCCGCCATTGTTTTTGTAACCATCTAGGATATCAACAAGGTGCTCTGCTATCGAAAACATACAATCGATTATCTGTATTCGTTCTGGGGCGAACTCAAGATAGACCGCGGACACTATAAAGGAGATTATTTCCCGTGTTGTCCTCAGCTAAATACTCTTTTGGCAAATAAACAATTTCTTATTGGCGGACATTTTCTTTAGGCGGTTTGTAATCTATACTTAAAGGACACACGCTGTCACTTTTTAGTGAATCCCACGCTTAAATAACTTCTGCAACATTCATGTAGGGTTGGGCGAATGCAACGCAGCCACTACACAAGTGAATGCATTTGCTGCATGTACAGTACATGTAATACGTTTGAGCTAACATTGCGAAACAGGGTCACACCGGAAGCCACCTTCACCCAAGTGTTTCCGCCTACAAGTCTCCTTGTAGGCAGGTTCTCGACTCTTTTTAACCGGGTTCGAAACTCTGAAGGAATTATGCGTCGTTGCGGAGGGAAATCCTTCATCGCTCTTTAGATTCTTCAGAGAAAAGACTATAGCGTGTCTTCTAAGCCACCACCAGTTTACATGGATCGAGAATTGTTGACTGACGATTTGGCTAAGGTGGATCTACTAAACAAAACCATTCATTGCATATTTTGTTACAAACAGTGGCACTCAGCCAGCCTCTACCGTCGCTGTGGCACCTTTGAATAATGGTATGAAAGCCTCTGCCCTTTCCCAAACGAATAGCAGCAAAAGCTGTGGGCCCTGCTGGGTTATTAGCGTTTTATGTAAGCCAATGGCTGAAGAGATATCGTATCAGCTACAGAGAATTTTTAATAAATCATTGAAAACAGGCAAATTGCCAAAGGTGTGGAAGACTGTCATTGTCATCCCAATCTTTGGGCGCCTTCGATAACTACCAATCCAAACTGAACCAAACTCGACCATCTGGAGGCAGTTTGGTACCGTTAACACACAGAATGACCATGAGCAAACTTCGCTCCGCCTCCAGACTGGATGAGTTTGGTTGAGTTTGGCTTGGTGTTTTCGAAGGCCCTGTTTAAGAAAGGGATTGCTTCCTACCAGGCAACTATAGACCAGTCTTGTCAACATGTGTTCCGAGCACGGTATTGGGACAAGATTCGGGATGTAGATCGACCACACTTCAGTTGCTGGTTAAGTCTCGATGACAGGTCGACGCATTGTGACGCAGAGATCCACCACCGACGTCATTCTTACAGTTAATGCAAAGGTAATTGACTAGGTGGTCCATAGTAAACTGTCTTTTAAACTCTCAAATTCGTGCATTTAGTACAGGAACTAGCTCAATGCACGTATGCACTTTTATGTATTGGTCACGTGGTCCAAATCATGGTCGTTTGGCGGGTGCACGGGTAGCTGCGAGCACTGGGGCGTCAGATTCGATAGGCGTCTTGGTCCCAGCTGTACATCTCTGGCTTCGTACCGACCCGGGTTCGATCCTGGGAAGGGAAGTGTATATGTACGGGTTTTTCTCCGGTTGTTTCCCGCCCGTTGCAAGAGGGTTTCCTCCGGGTACTCCGGTTTCCTCCCTCATGCGGCAAAAAACAACTGTTCCTGATGGTGGTGAAACCTTCCACTTAACATCTGCCGCTTGGGCCTAATAACAAGCTATAAGCTTATTGCCCGACACCTTGTATTATATTGGACGCCATATTGGGAACTATGCCCAATGGTATCTCCCTTACCGGTGGTCCGATTTTAACTTTCTTATAGTCCATTTTAATCGCCGTTAAATGCAACGTTTGCGGTATGACTTTTTTTGATAAGCTCATTAGTGTTTGAGAAAAAGCAAGATTTTAATGAGTATTTCGTGAAAAACGCCGTTTCTTGAGTAAATTCCTTATAAAAGTGCAAGAAAGATGATATTAGAAACAGATCTGTACGGGAAAATTGTTGTTGAGTGATTAAATAAACTAGATTAGCCAACCAGGTTCCGTAATAAAGACATATTTTCCAATAGTGTCAGAAGGTTATTTATGGGAGATTTGCACTTAACCTTACTGTTCCAAATCCCGTTTTTTAAATTTAAAAATCACAGCACTTAATTGTCAACTATATAAACCCTTACATCTTCTCCAAAGAATTTCGGCAATAACAGGGCCTAGGAAAATCCTCAGGTTCGTATGCTCCTTTGCATTTCCGAGTTAAACTACCCTCGTTGTCTCTGTACCGTAATCCAAAGTTCATAATTTTCTATTTATCATGGTAATGATACAATACATTAACAAAGACGTAACTGTCAGTAGAACAAATCACAGCTCCACTCACGTTTGAAGTAATTGATGTGTGAGAAGTATGGGCTAGCATCCTGTCACCTGCTTCTTTAACAGATTTGATAGAGTAAGGTTTAGTGCAAATCCCCTTATAAACTAAGGCATGAACACTTACATTGTCGACAAAATGGAGCGAAGCGAACAAGCAAACCAACAACAAAACAAAAAAAACCGCCAAACAAACAAACAAACCAACAAACAAATCAACAAACAAACAAGCGAACAAACAAACGATACACCAGGTACAGGCAGGTGTTTGACAATGCATTGCGAGTGCATTAGCGACAGCATTGTGGCTCATCTTTTCGGTTGCTCTTTCCATCTTGTTTCTTTGTGCATTTGCTTTCGTAGCGCTGAAGGGCGTTGTTCCTCAACAACAGTTCCTATTTAACTTTTTTTTTTACAAACCACCTGTTGGTGTACCGCTCTCAAAATCTGGTGTTAATAATTGATGTAGTCGTTTACGTGATGCATCAAGTCAAACCAATAAACAAACCAACATACAAAAAAAAAAAAAAAAAAAATCAACAAACCATAATTTCCACTGTCGACATAACGGAACGGACTCCGCTTTCACTGCTGTGTGGCTGGGTTAATCTCTTCCTTCTTTAAAACATTTATTTTCAAATTCAGAATACTCAAACATTCTGTGAAATGAGCATGTGATGTAGTTGTAATCCTACCAAAACTAAAACTGACATAAAGAAGCCACCAAGTTTCCACAAAGGGTCGGCCTTTGAAAGTAGTGATATCATTCAACGAGAGAAAGGCCACTAAGGTAGCTAGCTACTTAGCTAGATAGTATCGTAAAAATAACGTTGTTGATGCAACATAGGTTGAAATGCTCATACTTATTAAAAACATATTGGTTTAAAATAAATATTGCACATGCTACAATCATTTTAAAACACAAAAATCCCTAGTAAAATTATCATATTTGCCTTGTACATGCTTGGGGTTAAGACCATTGGAAAGCTGGTGAAAAAACTTCAAAATGGTGTATTCAAACATCAAAATTGGCCGACGAGAAGTGACCATGTCTTCAATTTGGTTTATTACCAATCTATATGAAAACTGCTCATGACGTCATAGTTTGATCGGGAAAACTAATAAAAAAGAAAAACTTTGACCTGCCAAAACAAACTTTGCATGAACACACTATGACGTCAAGAATAAACTATGACCTCGTTGTTGTTTGGCATCTTGGTTCTTGGCTTTTGGCCCATTTGTTGCCCCATTTTGTCACCTTCATTATTCTTCAACGACATGCCCGATTCCGGATTTTTTTTTTACAAAATCTGCTTTTAATTGAGGTAGTGGTTATTGCGTGATGCGATTATAAAGATCGCATTTGCGTGCATTCATAAACGGAGCTTCGCTCCAATAACCATCTGATACTATTGGAAAATATGTCTTTATTACGGAACACGGTTGGCTAAGCTAGTTTATTTAACTAACAACCATTTTCCCGTACAGATCTGTTTCTAATAGCATCTTCTTGCACTTTTATAAGGAATTTACTCAAGAAACTGCGTTTTTCACGTAATATTCATTAAATCGTGCTTTTTCTCAAAAACTAATGGGATTATCAAAAAAAGTCATACCGCAAAAGTTGTAGGGCATTTAACGGCGATTAAAATGTACTGTAAGAAAGTTAAAATCGGACAACCGGTAAGGGAGATACCATTGGGCATAGTTCCCAATATGGCGTCCAATATGGCCGCCAAACGACCATGATTTGGACCACGTGACCAATTGTTTTTAACACTCCTGTAGGTGTGTAATAATGCCTAGCAGTCAAACTGAGTGGACATAAAAGTGCATATGTATATATACGTGCATTGAGCTAGCTCCTAGACTAATTAAAATTGTTGTCTTGAAATGGAATCCACTTGGGGCGTGCAGGAACGTATGTGGTACCTCCCGAGAGCTGTTACTGGCGTGGTACTGCAGATTTCGGGTTTAGGCCCGATACTTTTTCCCTGTATGTTTCCCTGAGTGGCACCCCCCTCCCCCCCCCCCTTCTCCGCCCGGCTGCCTATTTAAAGAAAATAAAGAAAAAACTTTAATGAATGTTCCCTAATGAAGGGTTACCTAACTAAATACTGAAGAGACCTGTACTAGGGAATTAAATGGTTGCAGACAGCGAACGTTAACGAATTAAAAAAAATAAATAAATACTAACGTGTTTTTTTTTATCGAACAAACGTGATTTCATGACAATTTTGGCTTGACAATTGATCGAAAAATCTCAGTTAAGGTAATAAAGGGACGGGAGTAAATTGTTTCGCTATTAAGAAACTAAAAATAAATGTTCAAAATAACTAATTCAACCGTAATCAAAAGATTTTTATTCTTCAATTTTCGTTTTTTTTTTTCGGGGGTGCAAGCCTCCGCTTAAGAAGCAAGACGCAAATACAGTGAAGTATCTCTGAACTTTTTATTTATTTTAGTGTTCGGTTATCGGATCATTAAAGAAAAAAAACGAATAATTGTTAAGAAAACATCTGGAAATTAAATTGCGAAGCGAGCACTACACCAAGTCCGACCAGGCACGTTTCTTTTTACAGCGTCATGAACTTGTGTGCATTGCCATCCGTTAAAAAATATACTTGTGTACCATCCACTAACACGGTTGCACGGTTGGCAGGAGTTCGGTGAGGCTCCCCCACGAAGGCGGTGCCCTAGGCGGCCCGCCTTGCTCGCGTTACCCTTCCTACGGCCCTGAGCCAAAGTTTGCAGATGACGTCAAGCTGTATCATCTCATTATGACCACATTGTCCTCGAGATATTGCGTCATGCTTTATCTTCACTGGAATGTTGGTCAAATGTTTGGAAGCTACTATTGCGGACGGCAAATGTATGGTGTTCCATGTAGGATCTTCAAATACATTTTAAGTACGAGATTGCAGGTCGGGAACTAAAACATGAGTTGACTTGTAGGGACCTTATTGTGTGGTTTTGTAGCAGCTTAAGTGGTCTAAACCTTGTGCCCAAATTGTTAAATCAGCCCAATAGAGATTTTGCCTTTGTCCGCCGGTGCTTCTCTTCGGGGAATCGCAAGACGCTGTTCTAGAGGCATTTTGCGTTTTTGTAGACCCATCCTAGAATACGCATCGCAGGTCTGGTCACCAAATCATGTAAAGGGCATTAACCTGGTCGAGTTGGTCTAGTTTTTATTTACAAAGAAGTTACAAAGAAGTTACAAAGAAGTTTATTACAAAGAAGTGTCGTTCGTTTCCGTAACCTAGCAACGCCTGCAGCCACACGTAGTCCGGGGGTTAAGGGAGTGAACTTTGCATTTTATTATAGAAGCAAACCACTTGGCACAAACACTCCTTATGTATTGTGGATTGAATTAAGGGGGTGATTAAGGGGGTTGATTCCATGTGGGTGTGAGCAATTCAAAATGGCGTCTTCAAAATGGCCGCCAAAAATGGCTATCTCGTTAAATATCAATATTTTTAAAACACAATGTGTAGCAAAGTTGTAGAATATTGAATTTTAGACAACTTCTATAGAATGACTTTTTATGAAAAAACGAAAAGCCAACGGGCTACGGCCGCTTTTCCAATATGACATCATCGCACGATTGCAGGCAGCACATAGACAGGACGACTTTACCCAGATGAGTCTCTCTAAAATTAGTTAAACGGCAAATGTTGCGACATTTGGGCACCGCGTGATTTTAACCCAATTTGAGCATGCTTAATCCGAATCTGTCCGGTGCCAAGTCGAATTCCTCCTCCTAAGCCCCCAATTCAAGATGGCGTCCAAAAATTGCCGACCAAAAAACAGTTTTTTGCTTCTAGAGCGTATACCGTTCATCCGATCAAAAATAAACCGGTTACCAATTATGTTTAGAATAAAATTTCATTCAGAAAAGGTTCTATTCATATTTTTCGTAAAAATAACCTTTCTGACGAAATCCGTCATTTAAGTTCTATTAGGCCATTTATGTATGCTATACATACAACCGCGCATATGTGTATTATAATTTCTGACTTTAAACAGCTGCAGTGTTTGTTCTAATTAAGATCCGCCAACGTAATCGGGCTTAAATGAAAGGTGAAGATGTATATTTTCCAACAAGGGGAATTAAAACGATTTATTTTAATCAGAAGCTAAGAAACAGTAGCTTGCTACATTGTAGCGCTTTAATTTTTGCATTGTTTTACAATAAGTTCCATCTTTAAACTGCTACAGTAGTCGTTCTAAATTAGATAAATGGCTGTAATTAGGCTTAAATTAAAGATGAATATGTATATGTACCAGCAATGGTAATTAAATCGAATTATTTTAATTAGGAGCTAAGCTACGGTAGTTTAACTACGTTGTAGCACTTTGATTTTTACATTGCTTTACGATAAGTTCCATCTTTAATCAGCTGCACTGCAGTATTCGTTTTAAATTAGATAAATAGATGTAATTAGGCTTAAATGAAAGATAAAAATGTATATTTTCCAACAACGGTAATTAAAATGATTTATTTTGATTAGGAGCTAAACTACGTCAGTTTATCTGCATTGAATCACTTTGATTTTCAGGTCGTTTTACGACAAGGTCCATGTTTAAACCGCTGCAGTAGCCGCTCTTATTCAGACAAATGGATGTGATTAGGGTTAGGTGAACGATGAAGATATATATATTTTCCAACAAGGGTAACTAAAACTATTTATATTAATTAGAAGCTAAGCTACAACGGTTTTTCTAGCATTGTAGCTCTGTGCTTTTGCGTCATTTTACCATAAGTTCCATCTTTAAACAACTGCAGTACCTGTTTTAATTCGGATAAATGGATGTAATTAGATTTAGATAAAAGACGAAAATATATGCATCTTCATTTTTCATCTCAGCCTAATCCCATCCATTTACCTGAATTAGAACAGCTACTACAGCAATTTAAAGATGGATCTAGTCAAACTGTTGTAGCTTAGCTTTAAATACCCTTGTTGAAAAACATATATCTTCATCTTTAATCTAAGCTTAATCACATCCATTTATCTGAATTAAAACCGCTACTACAGCAGTTTAAAGATAGAACTTGTTCTTAAATGACACAAAAATCAAACCGCCACAACGTAGATAAACTGCTTAACTTAGCTCCTAATTAAACAAAAAGGTCGTTTTAATTACTCTTGTTGGAAAATATACTTCTTCACCTTTCATTTAAGCCCAATTACGGTAGTGGATCTAAATAAGAACTAACATTGCAGCTGTTTAAAGTAATGAATTATAATACACAATGCACTGTTGTATCTATAGCATACATAAATGGCCTAATAAATAAATAAATAAATTAGGTTTAACCACACACAAAAAAGTGGTCGGGATGCAGAAGGGCAGGTGCCACTTACACTGTTCCCTAGCTTTACTTGAGAAATGCAGGTCGTTTTAGGAACTTCCGAAGGCAAATCTCCTTTAATAGGGTTTTGAAGAGCTGAGGGCAATGCGCAGAAACAACGTTTTTTGGCAAAGAGTTCCACGCTGACACCACCCGGACTGAAAAGAAATTTTTTCTACATTCTAATCGTGCTGATTGGATTCCAATTTAAACGGGTGTCCCCTTGTCGTTTTCTATGGTGTGAATTCGAAAAAAGGCAAGTCGATTGACAAGAAGCCACGAACAATCCGGAAGGTTAGAAGAAGGTCAGCATGCAATCTGCGAAGTTCAAGTGATGTTAAGCCTGTTCTGGCAAGACGTACATCATACGGTAAACTTCACAAGCCAGGTAGGCTCTTTGTGAATTTGCGCTGTACCCTTTCGACCTTGTCAATGTCACCCAAGAGTGATGGTGACCAGACTTGGCTTGCGTATTCGAGCAGCGGTCTCACAAAAACGCGAAAAGCCCACACCCTAATGGGAATGCTCCCGGACAAAAAACAGCGATTTACAATGGCAAGCCTGCGGAAGGCATTTTTTGTAATAGTGTCGCAATGATTTGTTGACTTTAAATCAAAATTGAAGCAGACACCGAGGTCCCTAATAGTGCTTACAGTAGGCAAACTGGTCTCTCCCAAGAGGTACTGGAAGCTAATTTTGTCGACCCCGACATGGAAAGTTTGGCATTTGTGTAGGGCAAGTAGTAACTGCCACGAATTACTCCAGTCCAACACATGCTTAATGTCATCTAAGAGTAACAAACAGTCAGTTGAACCAGTCGCAAGATGTCGGCCCAACTTAAGATCATCGGCAAATTTGAATTGATGGGAGTCGTTGGTTTTGCAGTCAAGATCATTCAAGAAAATAACAAACAAGATTGGCCCCAGGACAGATCCCTGCGGCACACCACGTGAAATTACCACAGGAGGGGAGAAGGAGCCATTTACAATCACTCGCTGTGTTCTGCCCTCAAGAAAAGAAGTAATCCATGCTAATAACTTTCCAGAAAAACTCAAGTATTCCAGTTTGAATAAAAGTTTGGAGTGCACCACAGACTCGAAAGCCTTGCGAAAATCAAAATAGATGATATTCGAAGGTATACCCAGATCAAGGGCACTGGTCCAGAGATCAAGGCAAGTCAGCAGTTGG
>JAHWFP010210256.1:0-13215 GCA_023313725.1 Lithobius niger
GGAAGAAAGATGATGACAAAAATTAATTTGGCCGTGATAGAACTGATTAAGGTCAAGTGTGCAACCCTGTAACAACCAGGTCGTGTTGTGCGATGCTCCGTGGTCAGTTTTCGGGTTGGTTAGAAATTTCGTTACATATTGTGTCCTCATACTAGGACAGCAAAGCCCAAACCTCCCAATAGCGCATTGATTGATGTGCTTGGCCCTCACATAGCTCTCTTTGGCGTTTGGCTTTTTCAACCCTAGGATGTAAGTATTGGAGTTAAAACTGGTTTGTGTTATGTTTTTAGGTTCGGCCAAACCATGTGAACGTGATGCCTGTTCGGCGAACCACTTTTGCCTCCAGGGCTACGAATAAGTATCTACGAAAATTATACTTCAATCATCATTTTAGTATTTTACCCTTGCTTTTTGCCTATTGTTAAAATTGATAATATTCAGGTTAGGTTTTTGTTTCGGTTTTGGTTTTTGTTTCGGTCAAAAACGAATAACCGGTTTCAGCAGGATTGGTTTTTGTTTCGGCCGAAACTGTAAAGAGCTGATTCGGTCGACCAGTACTGTGGGTGCTGAACAAATTTCAGTATGGGTGTAAACAGAAAAACTTGTAAAACTGAACATAAACCCTCAGCGTCTGAAGTCCTATTATTAACGGCAGCCTACTAATAATACACAACCTATAAATTCTTGACAATACTAACTGTTAATCCCACATTTATAGTCTTTGGTGGCATGGTGGTAGTGTGTCGGAAACAAGCTGCAGCATTCATAAAAAATGTACCACTGGAGTACGAGATCTTGATCGATTCCTGCTGCTGGTAACTCCGATAAATGAAACAGGATGCGCTGAAAAACTTTGAGGATACTTCATGCAGCCACGAGTGCGTACAAGGAAAGCCATTCTACCTCGTAAAGGGTAGCAAACAAGGAGTTCACAGTTGCGTGGATTTCGTTACAGTATAATACTACATAACATTACACAGAAAACAAAACTTCAGTATCTTTTGCGGCAAAAGACGTGTACTCGGACGAATTGGAGATTTAGGAATACTTTAGGGAAACCAACCATATATTTAAAATTAACAAAAAATTCATTCGAGCCAGAAATTACCAATCGAACGATTCATTAACTTCGCATCACCTTTCTGTTCCCCTTGCTTGCCCCGATTTCCATTGCAGTTGATGATCCAAAGGTCACTAAAGGCAGTTATTAAGCAAACTAATCTAAAATAATGATGACCGAATCAACGATAGTACGTTCGAAAAAAAAAACTTCCAAGCTGATCCGTGGAAACACACTCAGTTGGAAACAGTTTGGTATCTCCAATACATGACAAATGGTAAGCTAACTCAAGAGAACATTCCAAAAGTGTTTGTTGAGTGAAAGGGACGTCACGTTTTGACACGCCTGATGGCTCCATAACTCTTCTGCATCATCAGACAAGTTTTAATTTCCTGGTCGGATTGTATAGACTGATGTAACAACGAATGGCACATGTGACATCAAGTATGGCGCTAAAACTGTCTCCAACAATTGTAAGGCGGCATTTAGGGCGAACATATACCTTGAACACCTTAACCAAGGTGAAGAATGTGAATCAGATGTGAAGCAACGTTTAATCATAGCCAGACGCATATCGGTGGCCTTAGCAATGTGGTTGCAATGGTAGTAAAATTTAAAATTTTGTTAAAGCCAGACACAAGCTCTATTAACAAGGTTCATGCTTCAACACCGAGCCGAGTAGACAGTAATCCAGTTTCTAATTATTAGAAGCAAAATGTTGAACTTTACACATTACGTCTGAAATTGGAAGCTGTCACCTCTCATGGATATTTTTGACCCAGTTATGTAATTTCAAGTCATCAGCATACTTGTTCAGACAAGAAGAAGGCCTACAGTTAAAGTCGTTGATTAAAAATGAAAAGTAAAGGACCAAGAACGGAGCCCTTCAGGTATCTGCTTAGTACTGGCAAGACATTGGACACTTTATCTCCACTTCAGACTTGATGCGTTGTGTCTAACAGGTTTCGTCGCAGCAGCACGATTGCTCAAGGAGCTTCGCATCAGCATGTCAGTTGAAGTTGGCAGCGGGACTCCAAACCGTAGGTCATTGGTCCCGGTGCATTGGTGCAGTTCCGGTACTCTCCCTGGAAGACGGCTGCAACTACTCCGTCTTATATTTCAATTTAAGAACCATTGAGTTTTTTTTCAGGTTCATTAATAATAATTCATTGTTCAATCTTGATGTATCTGGCATTTGTATCTTTTAATAATATACACTCCATGTATCCGTCTGCTCGTGCCAGCTGTTACCGCTCTTGACCACCACTTTAAGAATGGTTATCAAGTGAAGCTAATTCACCATTCCAACTAACGATACAGTGAATGTCTTTGGTGCAATCAGCCTCAATAACACACTCGCTTATGTGTTATCCCATATGTATGATACCCAAGATGAACCCATCATTGGAAGAGGTTAAATCCCCAATCGAAAGGAACTGTGGTTGTATGACGCGCTCCCAACCGCAGCCTTTATCACGTAAAGACGAGAGGGGTAATTTTGCTAGGCAATTCCAATTAGAAATTCTGATGATGCCTGAATCGACATTATCACGAGGTATCACAGGGATATCGAAAAGAAACTGGTGTGTGAATTTTTTTTAAAACTAATTGTGTCAGCTGTAACATCGAGGTTGAAGAGTTGACCATTCCCAAGATTGCGGAGGCTACTTGCCCTCACTCTTCAGAAAGCAAAGTGGTAAGTCGTTTCACATGCCATACACCGTTTCGTAGATAAGTACTCAGAAAATTGTACAGTACTAATTAATATCTGCGTTACAATTCATTGTTCACCCTCGATGTATTCAACATTTGTATTCTAGTAACAATATACACTCCTTGTATCCCTCTTGCTCATCCCAGTTTTTGCTAGTCATTGACTACCAGGTTAAGAATGGTTACCAAGTGTAACACTCCAACCTTTTCCTCCTTTAACTTTAACCAGCTCAAATACTTTAACTTACTTACTTACGGTTCGTTATCCAGTTACAATACCACCACAATCAATACCATTAAATCTGAACCGAAATGGGTAAAGAAAATTCTCAGGTCCAAATATATTACCCCTCCCCTGATTACAAAAAGTTTTTCGTATTGGCACACACTTCCAAGTATGTGGAAAACTAGTCACGACTAAAGTATATTCTTGAAAACATTCAAAGTGTTCTTAAAACCAACGTTTGAACGAGATTCATGATGGTAGAATAACTTTTGATGTAAGGGACGCATATTGGCACTTCTGACGCAGTTTATCAGCATGTCTATGTCCTTCACAACATCAACATGCACAACATGAAAAAATAACCCATGTTGCAAAACATTTTCCAGAAAGTGAGTTTAAAGAACTAATCACTGGATGGCGCTAGACATAACGTCAAAATCGCATGAAAATTCCCTCCAGAACCTACGGTGTTTTTTTTAGCAATTTTGACTGCTGAAAGTGTAATTTTTGAGGTCCATTAATGATTTTTCCCTTCCGTTCGGTCAGTGTTTTTTTGTGACTCCCTCGAGAGGGACCAAAAAACCCATGACCCCTCTCCCAATTCCTCCCTCTCCCCCAGATATTAACAATGACCGGTCCTGTAATTTTGTGCGAAATATACGGACATTTCGACAGCACGTTTTCCTGTACGTAACTTGGTGGATCGAAATTATTTGAATGGCAAACAGAATCCAATTTTACGGGAATAAATTGGTGAAACTGGAGCAACTCTACTTTTCGTAGGACTCCAATCTTCAAAGATGGGTTCAGAAACTGCCTCGTTTTCTCCAAGGAAGAACCACACAATCGAAAAACGGCACGGCCAGAATTACAGCCACAACAACAAAAAAATACCGTTATAGCTGCGTTTAAGCGTACTTTTACGCATTCGCAAGGAAATTACTTTTAGCTCCGTTTTTAGTATTTTCCTCTTCTACTTACCCAACTCTCTCTCAGTGCCACAGCTACAGTGGTATGGCCCAATAGCTGCAACAGCAATTTCGAGTCAAGGAGGTAGCAATATTTGCGTCATATTCCCCAACATGCAATAAGCGCCAGAAAGGCATATTATTCGTCCACCATCTCATTTTATTCCGATGCAATAACCTAAGCGGGGCCAAGCAGGTCGTGACTACATAGCGTTACTCCCACCCATCTCTAACAACCACCACATATACAGGGTGTCCCAAAAGTCAGGGGTCACCCTGGTGATATACCTGGGTGATACACTGGGTGTTCAAGCTGGTATACCGGGGGTTTTTACCTTTGTTCATATACCATCAGCATGAACAAAGTTAAAAATCCCGGATATATCACTATGAATTCCCGGTATATCATCCGGGTGTATCACCTGGGCGACCCCTAGCTTTTGGAACACCCTGTATAGGCTACATTTTCTTACCAAAAATAATGTTATAATTTCGAAGACTACTAAAGTCAACCCTTATTTGGATGGCATACAATCACATTATCTAATTGTCATTATACTGAAGTCGATTCCACAAAGGTGAAATCGTGTCAATTCGAACTTTGGTTGTTGGAACAATAAAATACTTCCACGATGACGTTCAAATCCAAAAATGCAGAAAATACTTCAGTATTTGCGAAATGCGAATGATCACGAAGTAACTCTATGCTGATGTGGCTGCAGCAGTTATGTAAATAGAAAATCACACTTGGAGAACCTGATGAAGACAGGAGGACTAAAACAGCCTACTTAGTTTCGGTCAATCTGCCTGTCGAAAATTCGCATTTCGTAAATACTGAGAAGTATTTTGTGAATTTTTGGATTTGTGGAAGTATTTTGTCGCCCATTCATTCCAGTCCGGAGCCACAATTTTTAACTGCGATAGTGACAAGTCAACAGCAACAATGACGGGACAATTCAGATGTTATCCAGGGGCAGATCCAACAAGCAGCGAATGGTGCAGTCACACCCCTTTCCAGAAAGTATTTCCAGAAGACATTTTTTTTTTTTAGATTCAACCTCCATCTGGCATCATTTAATTACGACATGGAAAAAAAAAGTGCAGTGCGGTTTGGGCGAATACTTTTTCATAATTAAAAAGGAAGGGAGGCGGAGGGAGGGGGGGGGGGTGTAATTTGATTTTCTGACATCAAAGCCAAAAACATTTTGGTGCAGCAACCCCTCCTCCAACCAAACAAAATGCTGCTTCTCACCCCAGTGTAATAAAAATTGGGGTCTTTAGATTTGACCTACAATGAACTCGACCAGCCAACTCTGCAGATGTTAAGACGGGAGTTAGTTCACTATGCTAACTCGATACTAACAAAAACAAACTGACGTCAGTTAGCATAGGCCTAGTGCATTGAGCCAGTTTGCTGCATTGCGTTTCTTCGTTTATTACTGAATATTTACCGGGATATCCACAGTATATGAGTTTGCATTTACCAGGATTCTTACAGAGAAATTATTTTCCAGTACTGTTACAGCAACGTTTTCCATCACTTTCCGCTAACTACTGGGTAGTTGAAAAAAAAAAGTCGCTCAATTAGTCAATATCTCAACCTTAAATACAGTTCTACAGTATTAAAATTTGTTTGGCAAATGTTAACTAAAAATGACCAATTAAGTCATGAACATCTTTTACTGTAATTAAGTGAATTTTTGTTAGTAGGGCTATTTCCAAGTTCAAGTATAAACCATTGTTTCCAGTGTCATAGACTAGCATCAATATTTATATCTGGGGGTAACGCGGAGGAAATGAAAATATGACCGTCAATTTTTCTATGAATTTTGCCCCCCCCCCCCCCAATAGGTAAGGAAGTAGCACTTCTACAAACATTCTGTAAAACACCCATTACTCTTAAACCCGTCTTGTGCTGAGTTTCATACAATACGTATGATGAAGGCAAGGTTAGCTTGTATGCCTAACACAGTCAGCACCTGAAAGACAACAAGCCTAGGAACCAGGAAGCAAAGACTTTTCTAGAAAGTTTATTTTAAAAAAGGCAGTAGGTAATACTGATAGCTTCTAAACCTTGCAAACACTAACATCATGCCCCCTTCCCCCAACCCGAAGCTGAGGCGTTCTCAGAAACTTTGACTGCTAAAAGTAATTTTTGAGGTCCAAAAATGACTTTTTCCTCCAGTAATGTTCTGATTGAAATCAGGTTTTCTTGTTGTGCTCCGATCTCGAAGTATGACGTTGTTACTATGGCTGTGAGCAGCGTTTTAACGTGTTTTAATAATTCTTTTTAAAAATAAATCTGCGATTGCGCAGATTTTCGTTATGATTGTCTGAACCGTACATTTCCTTGGTTTGGGATGCAAGGGATGCTAAGTAAATGGGCCAACAAACTATCGATTTGAGTTGTCGTCTTTTGATGGCATTGTGCAGCCAACATTTGAAAAGCCTTCTCGACAAAACAAGTCAGACAAGAGCAGAACAATAGGGCGTTTCATACGCTTCTCTTCATCCAAAAATTCCTTTTATAAAACGAGGCATCCTATGGCATTACACTTAATTGTGCATCTTCGCATATGGCACTCTTTGCACGCCCCCAGGGATGAAGACAAGACCTGAGCTAATAGGAAGGCAAGATACGACTTTTAATTAGACACAAACCCTTACAATTAACTTGTCCTAACTAATACTTTGGCGAACGGAACCTCGCTCAAGTTAAAGGGGAGGAGGAACGGGGAGAAAGACTAGCTCATGTTAAAATAACTAGCCATATCGTTCGCTTTGCTCAATCTATTGGCGTCGACGCTTGCTTCACAGAGTCTATTGGTTCACTAGAGCATAATCGATGTGCTAATAACTTCGGCGCAAGGGAATTGATTTTGCATAACCAGGCTTCACAGTTCGTTCATCACATTCCTCACACCTGCATTTCATCTACATTATTTCATCTACTATTTCTTCTACATCATTCACAACGTACGATTTGTTTGCATGTTTACACACTTACTCATGTGGTAGTAAGGCCCCCTATGAAGCTGAGAGTAGCGCCAAATGAACGATTGAGCGAGCAAAGCAAGAGCCACGTTGAAAAGGTTTACTTTACGTGGAAATCGCTCACTTTCCTGACTCAATCCACGCACCGCCGTGCTTCAAAACCGTGAATGTATGACAACCTTTTAAAAACCTAAAAGTCCGATTTTCCGTACGTCTAGCCACTTGATGTGAAACCTACATGTTTTAAGATCTGCGTGGTATGGGTGATGCTGATACGAAGCAGAACGCTAAATATGTCGTCCATTTAGGAATTTTTTTTGCCAACTAATATCCCATCCACACTGGGGAAAAAGTCCGGCCCCGCCTCAGGCCTGAACTTAACCGTTCCACACTGGACTCCATCTAAAATTATTATTATTATTATTATTAGGCACGAGTCTATGATTACCTACATTTTAATTGTGGAATAGAGTAGACCATAACAAACTAAACCAACTCCGCAGTATTACCGCAATACCACCTCTCGAACCAGTGCAACCCATTCCACGACTTGGCTTCAGCGAACACAGGCAGGCCATTTCCCCTTTCCTCGCCCATCATTACCAAACCCATAATGGCAAATTCCTTATTCATGAATAGCGTCGCAATTGACCAGCAAAGCACTAAAGCGTATTACATGGACTCAAGTTGCCCTGATAATAATTACTCATACGGGATTCAGTACATAAAGGATAATAAGCACTCGTATCCGATCGCACAATAATTTGGTCATCTAGCGATTATTACGTTTCTAGCGCCCGAGGCCGCTGTCGGGCTACTCGATCCCAAGTTGTGACAAACGACGTGTTAAGTTACGATTATTACAACCAAACCAATAATTTTAATCTTCGTTGTCAGAAAGATATTTCATTTTAAAAGTAGGTTCATTAATATGGAACAGAGTTATTTACCGTGTCTTTCCAATATTTTTCTGAAAAGCTACAACCAACAAAAATCGAATTAAAGAGACAAACCTTCCAAACCAGATTCCTATAAACATTTTTCCATACTTCACATCAAGCACAGTCCCAAGGGTTTCTTTACTTACCGTTAATCAATTCCTTGCTAAAAAGACTAAAATTGCAGGCTCTGCACCTGCTTAATTTTAGTTTTTTTATTGCCTAACCGAAATCATACATTACCTATTTTTTAGCGATTCCCTCCTTTTGAGCTATTATTCCCCTAGAAGCTTGAAAGTTGGCTTCCCAGCCGGGCTTGTACTACTGCGCATGCGCAAGAATGGGCTGGTTATATAAACTCGGCGCAGCCATCTGATGGCATTATTTCTCCGCACCCAGAACCTAGACAATGGAGGGGAGGCCCAGGTGGGAGTTAAGGTAATGTATATTTTCGGTTAGGCAATAAAAAGTAAAATTAAGCAGGTGTAGGCCCTGCAATTTCAGTGTTTTTATAGCCGATGAAAATATCATTACCTATTTTTATAGCGGGCTTTGTAACCCAGAGTAGGGCTAGGTTTGCTGTCCCTTCATGTACAAGCCAGCGTCCCCGAGAACAAGCCCCTGGTGAAGACAACCCTGAATCCTAGGCCAATAAACACTGAGTCGGAGAATCACAGAGCGGATCGGAAGCGGACCGCTGCGAGGTATCCGTCAGCGAGACCAGGCATCGCAGTAGAAAGGATACATTTCATGATAATGGTTAAAGAAGCAGAAGAGATTACTGCAGCAGGGGTCTTAACACCGTGGGGGTGGGGTACAAGATAGAGAATCAGAAATAATTTACCGAAAACTCCTACCTTGCTGGGAGGCGGACCGACAGCTGGAGTAGTGGTCAATGTCGTCAAGGATGGAACAGGCGTCCTGTATGGGACGGCAACTGGTGGCGGATCGGGCATACTTAGGACGGATACTGTTCGTACCAGATGGTAAATGAAGAGACGGTCGGATGGTGAATGGAAAATCGTGCACCATGGAACGTGGTAATAAAAGGTTATTAACAAGTAGCCGAAAAGTCTGGTGAGTAAGTCACTTCGTCTGTCTGTACCCCGTCCCCCCTTTTTTTTGTAGTAAATTATCAAGGGAGGATCGTGAACATGTTTCGTCCCCGAAGGGGGGCAAGTGGAAGGAAAGTCCAAATTAGAAGAACGGCGAGGATCATGATTGCACCGTCTGCGGACGGGAGGCGGATGAAGCAGGACCATCACAGCTGAATGTTTTGTCCCCAGGTAGGGAATAGATGGAAAAAAGTTTTGACTGAAGAGGCTGGCGAGGATCGTGATTGAACCTTCTTAGGATGAGAGGCGGAAGAAGCAGGGACCTCACCGAAAGGTTAAAAGGCAGTTAATGAAATTTTGAAGGTTGGAGCACTAGAGAGTTATGAAGGAAGAACACGAAATCCTAGAGAGACGCACGAAGCCTTGTTACGACAGGTGGAACACGGCATGACGTCTGTAGAGGATGACGAGGTCGGAGTGATGCCATGGTAAACAGGAACGAAACTTGGTGTGTTGTCATACTGTCAAACGGAATATGAGGAAATTTTGTGAAATTGACTGGTGGTGAGAGCGTCCTGCCAGAGCGATATTGGAGGTGCGGGGACCGCTGTGGGAGGATCGTTGTCCAGAGTGTGGTATCCACAAGACGTGGCCGAAGGGTCTCTTATTGGAGACGGCAGTGGAGATGGAGCGTCTTGATGCACCTGGAGGATTGGTGGGGAAGCAGACGTAGATGCAGAGGCAGGATGCAGCGATGGCTGAGTAGGAGCGGAGGACAGAGCAAGTCTGAGACGTCGGGTGCGGGAGCGCGCACATTAGTAGGCTCTCCATGGAGGAGAGGCAGGGATCGGGGACACCCAAGTATTACGCGCACGTAGTAATGCGTAATTAATACGTAGGGATCGGTATCGTTGGTTAACGAGCTCGAGTTCGTTGAAATGAGCAATGTTCGAAGTACGCAGGAGATTGTTCTCGGATCGCAGAGCCTCTACTTCTGCAGCTGTTTCGTGAAGAGCCGACGTTACGGATTGTGCGGATCGGAGAGTTTTGAGTTCAGTCTTGAACCCGTCGAGGTAGTTGTTGAGGAACCACAGTTAAACTTGAGGTTCTCTTGCTTTCTGGCTGAGAGTTGTAGGCCTCGTGTGATGGCAGAGCGGAGCACTGCGAACATTGGGAATGGAGTCAGACGTGAAGGGGACGGCGCACTAGAAGGGGAGAACACTTGAAAATTTTGAGCAGAAGATTGAACACGGACGGAGCGGATAACGACGAAAGACGCGGCTTCTGAGAGAACGGTGGTGATTGTAAATTTGAGGATGGTGCTTTGGTAGGAGCGAGACGACGTTGAGCAACTTTGATCCTTGCCGTGGGCTTTACCCCGGACGTACCGGCAACCGCGGGGATCGACTCTGTAGCCGGGAGAGCAGGTCGTTTGTGAGGATGGACGGGAGGCAGCGGACGGGAAGCAGCACGTTTGAGGGGTTTTTTGAAGACAAGGGATCGGCCATAGTTAAAGGTTGAGTCTGGGAAAGGGTTTTCTGTTCTTCCCGCTTAGGGGCCGCTCATAACATCCTTTGTCGTGACTGATGTTGTCTCTTGCGGATGAGCGTCCAGCGGTGCGGCGAAATGGCGACCTAAACACGGCAGTTCCGATCTAGTCCGTTACACTGCCTGAGCGGTTGGCAGCAGGGATGTGGATCGAAGTGGAATGCGGCAGATTTTCCGGCAAAACCTAAGCATTTACATGCTGTTGGAGATGGAACATTAATTTCCTTCGTCGGTGCATCATCCTTTGGTGGTGTTGAGTTGGTACGAGGGACGGAATTTTCAGACGACGAGTCGGACATGGTTGTGCGGTAGAGAGGACACAAGAAAACCGTTGGGTCCGCGAATTAAAAAAAAAAGGCGGACGACAGAGGTGGCGTCTGGTGGTGGAACCTGTAAACATAGCATGGCCTGTGGATGCAACATTGTGGAGCGGACGGAGAACGAGTAGCGTCTCAGGTAGGGACTTGTTATGTGTGTCATGGTACCGCGTCTGAATGGGATTGCGGACGAAGCCAGGGATGATACGATGGTATCTCCTTGTACCTTCCCGCTCCATTTTTCACCCTGAGTCTTTGCATAGTAATCGAGGAGTTGGGGCTGGTGACAGCCGGGTTTTTTTTTTTTAACTATGAAGGCGGACTAGAGAAAATGAAGAGGAATGGGTGTTCTTCACAGCAGACAGAGGACGAAAGCAGACCGGAAGGCGGTGGTACAGGAGGATCGACGGGTGTTCTGCCAATACTGTGAACAGATAATGTGGAGTAATTCTGGTAGTGATTGAAGGATGGGAGGTGGCATAGGCCGGCCCAAAATGGGATGGAAGCAGAACGAAAAACTTGAGGCAACAAGGACCAATGAAGGATCGTGGTGTGGTGAATGAGGATGGGAAACGACGGAGGCGGATCGAAGGCAGGAAGTGACGGAGCATTGCTTGGTGAGAGTCCTAGATGGAACAAAACCTATTGGTTGTGACCGGCATCCTTGTAGTTCTACAAACCTCAAGGTTTGGATTATTTGTGCGTTGTTGTCTGTTTTTATTGTCTTTTTCTATTCTTCTTTTTTTTATTTTGAAGAGAAAGAAAGTAACGGACTGAAAGTGCTTCAGTGTGGAGGATCACGGCCTGTGAGAGTCTCCTAGATGAAGCGGATCGTGAGATGGAGTAATGGAGGACGTACAGGAGAAATTGCGAGAGTGAGGGACGGTAACGGAGGATGTGCTGATGGGCACGTGTTGTCCCCATCTTTCCTGTGGTGTCAGGGCAGTGATTCCTGGGATTGCTATTTTACGGGAGTGAAGGATCGGAGGGGACCGTGAAAGAGGAAAGAAGTCTGGCGACTGATGTCCTAGAATTGTGTAGTGGATGTCAAAGTTGGGCAAAGCTGCCAGCTCTTCACAAAGTAGGTCCACTGGAAGAGGCGAAAGAGGTGGAGGTGGATCGTGTCCTAGTATATTGTCCAGAGAGGACGAGCATGCTGGTGAAAGGACAGGAACGCAGAAGTGTCGTTGAAAGGTTGGAAAGGGATAGGGCAGGCAGATGGAGTCTGGTGGATGAAAGGTAAGTAAAGGCTGGCTTGATGATCCCAGAGGAACAGCGAAGGCTGGTGAAGGTAAGGACGGAGGAGGATGGTGGAGCGCACGTCCGAGGATCGAGGGACCAGCTGTTGAAGAAGATAAATGACAAGAGGATGGTGCCTGCGAGATGTATGGTACACGACCTGAGGCGGATCGGCCTCTATGAACGGCGCCCCTGGTTTCTTCAGAAGGAAATGAGGTAATTAACGGCGGGAAGGTAGCGAACTGAGGATTGAGTGGCTGTCGAACAGCAGAGGATCGGTGGGTAGGGATGCGTCCAGACCGACAATGTGTTGCCGTGGTGGGAGAAATTATCCTGATCCTAGGGGAGGACGGAGTGGCCCTCCAGCCTGCGGATCCAAGGACTGTAGAAGGAATGGCTGGGGACGGAGCCTCGACCGGTAGGATCTTACAAGACATCCTGTGGGAGCGGACAAGGACGGATCGTAGTGAGGACGAGGATCGCTGGTCCGGAGGACCGAGCGGACGAGGAGAGGATGGAGCTCAAGGCGATCACATTGACGTGAGCGCCCTAGGAGAAAGGATGCCATCGGACGGCTGCGCCGAGTTTATATAGCCAGCCCATTCTTGTGCATGCACAGTAGTACAAGCCTGGCTGGGAAGCCAACTTTCAAGCTTCTAGGGGAATACCAGCTCAAAAGGAGGGAATCGCTATAAAAATAGGTAATGTATGTGTTCGTCGGCTATAAAAAATACTTTTTGAAACTAGGGCGTCAGTTACAATGTCGACAAAATGGAGGGAGATTATTAATAACACAATAAATTAAAGTTGCATAAGCATTTATTTAAAAAAAAATAAATGTTGAGACAATAAGTTGGGCACAGGCAGCTGTTTGCGAGCGCAAACAAACCTGTGTTGCACTGGAGACAGCATTGTGGCTCACCTTTTCCGTTGTGTCATAGTATCTTGTTTCTGTGTCCATTTGCTTTCGTAGCGCATCGCTGAATGGCATTGACAGCAGTTCAAATGAGTGGCTTTCCGACTTAGGATTTTGAGCAGACAAAGCACCCACGAATTTGAATTGAATATTTGTTGGAAAGCATCTAATGTGGAGTCCAGTTGAGAACCAACTGACGCAGAAATTTCAACGCAGATTCCATCCATTTTGATATTTACTA